>UESW01002536.1:0-33761 GCA_900491605.1 Calamus simplicifolius | reverse complement strand
GCTGAGTTTGGCGACGGGGGCCAGCATTCAGGCCAGGAGAGACAACGCCGAACTCCGATCGCGAATGAAGGTGTCTGAGAAGTTCGAGGAACTTATGGCTATTAGTAACAGAGGTTTGGAGGGGATGAAGGCGGCATATCAGGCCGCTCTAGCCGAAGCGTCTAAGCAAAATGCAAAGTGGAGGAGTTGCAGGGACTCCTGGCGAAGAATGACAGACGCGTGCCTGGAGCTGGCTAGAGTTAAGTCGAAACATTCCGAGGAGGTGACGATGCGGCGGGAACATAGTGAGAGCTTGGGTCGGCTGGGAAGGGAAGCTGCCGACGAGAGAAAGCGCCTGACCAGAATGCTCGATGTGGTAGAGGAGAAACTGAAGTGGCGCGATGACGAAATGCCACTTGAGGGCCGGCGCTAAATGGCACCAAGGGATGATGGCTCGGGTGAGCAACGAGCTATCCCAAGCCCGGGGAGAGGTCGAAGCCAAGCAGTCGAGATTAATGTTCTCCAGGAGAGGGTCGAGCTGGTCGGAGCTGATAGAACAAGGGCCAGGGGTGAGGCCGAGGAGCTGACCAAAAGGTTGGCCAGACGAGAGGAGGAGGTACGATCTCATCCCCCCCCCCCCCCCTTTTTAGTTTCTTTAGTTGGTCTCTTGTGATGCGACTGACTTTGGTTTTGCAGACAGCGAAGTTAAGGTTGGAGAATCGGGCTCTCAAGGCGAGCTCGTGTCTAGCCGCGATAAGAGCTCAGAACTCGAGGCGCGGTCCGGCGAGTTCGAGGAGCAAAACATTATTCTGCGGGCTCAAGTCGCGGAGGCTGAGAAGCAAGCTGCTGAGGCTAAGGTGCAGCTCGCCATACTCAAGGGGGAACAGGACGCGATCGGCGTTGACGCCTTCCAACTTGGAATGGAAGAGTGCAAAGACAAGATATCCAGTGAGCACCCGAATGGGATCTCTCTTTTCTGGATACTGAAGCTCCTGATGCCGGTGAGTCCGAAGGAGAAGAGGAGGATGAATATCGACGTCTCTGATACCGATCCTGGTGCCGCCCCGGGTCCCAGCGAAGCCGCAGCTTCTGAGGACGATCGCAAACTGCCGCTGAAGGGGCAAAGGCATTGGAGAAAGGCGAATCTAGTCACACCTCTGCGGATGTAGCCGAGGGTTCCTCCAAACTGACGTGGTTCCCGGCCTTAAGAGCCACCTCTGTTTTGCTTTCTGAAAATCTGACTGATGTCTTTCAATGAATGAACTTCTATTTCTATTTGAGTGTTTTTTTTTGATGGCCCTTTGCTCCAAATTTCTACCTCAATCGTGAGCGACTTATGGCTTGTTGATGCTTTTTGGGTCATCTTTATTTCGGGATCAAGGGAATGCATTGGCTTGGCCTAAGCTGGACGGGGCGAATCCTGACTGATGAACCAATAGACGATCTGGTTCGGTTTGTGTCTAATTAAAACTTGAGAAATGAAGCCAGTCGGTTAAGACGACGGACAAGGGAGGTCGGCTTGGGCCGATGAGCAAAGTAGGTCGGCTAGGGCCGACGAGCAAAGTAGGTCGGCTAGGGCCGACGTATGAGGGTGGTTGCCGAAGTATTTTTCGTTTCCTCTTGCCACCCTTCCTTTTTCGGTGAATGAAAGAAGGGTTTACGTAGCCTTCGCGCTCATTTTTGCTTTGAGACGCTCAATTTGTCGCACAAGTTCTTCGAGCGATCAACTTTGTCAGGGAGCGATCGGACAATCGGTTCTCTGCTTTTTTTGCCAGCGCTCTATTTGCAGGAAATTGGTTTTTATTTCACCGAAATTGATGATACGGCCCTGTAGGGTGCGAAAAGCTGTTCTGGTGCTTTCCGGAAGGTGTTCTTTTCCATGTGGTCGTTTTGACGTGCGGCGCACAGCCGTTTACCATTGGAAGACATTATTTTCGTACGACGATCTTCTGATCCTGCCAGTTTCCGTAATGCCGGTGGATGATCTCTGCATTTAATGATCGCGATTCGGGATCAAGAGGAAATCTTCGCATGTCATAGTTCAGGCGGTGGGCTCGGGCGCAATAGGGCGCCGTTTTCATCCTGGGAGGCCACGTGGAGGTGGCCCAGGTGTTTGAATCTCGGGCTTATAGCCTTGGTAATTGTTCCCGGTCCATTTTTGGCCTATAAAGAGGGGAAGTGGGGTTGCGTTAAGTCATCCCCAAAGTTTCTTTCCCATTAGAGTTTCCACCATGGTCATTTTTCTGCTGCGAGTGGGAGGACCGAGCTTTCCTCCCGTAAGCTCTTTGCCTCCGGATAGCTGGGGCGATGAAGGAGCTGTCGAAGGATGGCTCACCCTTAGGGGATGAGTCTCGGAGATCATATGGAGAGCGCACAAGGGGGCAAGAGATCACACGGAGAGCGCACACACGCTCTTCCAGTGTGACCTTTGTGGTTCTCCTTCGGAGACGTATGGTAGGAAGTGCACGCGGACCTCCCATGGGTTGTGTGAATTTCGCTTCCTCCCCTGGTTTGGATTCTGGGCTCGACCGCCTGGGGAATCTTTTACCACATGGGGAGGGGGTGGAAGCGTGCCGCCCGCCGACCCTTGTCCTTGAGACAAGGTAGGGCGGTACACACTCGGTTTGGGAGAGCATCCGACGCCAGGGTCCGCGGGCTCCCTACCTGCTCGCCGAGGGGTCCCTCATTGGGTGGTCTGGGATGGCCATCCAGATATCTCGGTTGGGTCACCAAGATATCATTATTGACTGAAGCTGGTCGCAACTATTGGTCCATGTTGCCCGGCTATTATCAGCTCGAGCTGATTGGATGCGGCTTATATGGTTCGGCGGTCGGACCGGAGCATCACAGTTGCCTATGTCTGCTTTGGAGCAGTTGCCCGAGTTTTGTACTTGTCTTTATTTTATGCATTTCAATGCTCTTGTAATGCCTTTAAGGCATTTGTAACTGGTTTTGATGGCAATAAATAAAGAGAGTTCTGTTTTGTTTCTCAATCTTTATCTTCTTTCGTGCCGAGTTTGCTGTTGTGCTGTTCGTGGGGTACGAAGGCGTCCGCTCGTTCTTAGACGAGGATCCCGCGCTATCCGAACTAGTCGAGGTTCGCAAGCGGCGGTCTAGGAGATTGTTCGGAGGAATGCACTCCTTATCTTGGTTCGAAGCTTCGGTGATTTATGTCTCGCTCGAATTTGGGCTCGGCCTTGTCTCTTGGCCTACCAAGGTTCGCAGGTTCGCCCTGCCGAGGTTCGAAGATTTTCTTGGCCCTGCCAAGGTTCTGTGGCCCTGCCAGGTTTGGAGAACAAGGTTCGGAGATTTCATTGCTCGGTCCAGCCGAGGTTCGAAGAATTTTCTCTCGGCCCTGCCAAGGTTCGGAGAATTTTCACTTGGCCCTGCCAAGGTTCGAAGATTTCATGCTCGGCCCAGCCGAGGTTCGGAGATTTCATGCTCGAGAAATGACTTAGTTGCCACTATAAGCCGTAGTGTTAGGCCCTACGGCGCTTGGCGAGGGGCATCAGGACGGGACGGGCGGTGCATGGTCACGCTCTTCATTTATGACGTTATCCTCCGAGGGGACAAGTCATTGCCAGGCGCTGGATTTCTTTCTTTTTTGCGCTTCCCGAAAAGGGGGCTAGCTTTAAAAAAGCTTGGGGAAGTGCCGGGAGCATTCATGACGGTGGGCCGGCAGATCGGGAATACTCTGTTTAGGGGGTTCCTGAATAGTCCGTCGCGTTTACCAATCTCTCTCGGGATGGGGCATGGCCCTTCGGATTCCGCAGGCACTAAAGCGATGACATGTGGTGAGTTCTCGTATAGGTCGGTGGCTATGGTGCGATCGATCGAGATACTCGCCTGGCAAGTATAAATATGACCGAGGGATGTTGGTCTTAGCCATCCCTCGTTTTAAGCTTCGAAGCATATTCGGCCATGGACTCTCAAGGAGGACGATCATCCGGAGAATTGCATGCATTGATCAACGGTTTGCTTCACCCGCCAAGTGGCATACCACGATTACTGTTGACGGGTTGGGCCTGGCATCGACCCTTGCGAGCCGACAGCGGCTCGTGAGGGTCGTCGAGGAGTACGTGGACGTCTCCACGAGGGAGACGGAGGCCCTGCGCTGGGTGCGGACCGGCAGAGGGAGGAGATCGTGTCGCTCCGCCAGCAGGTCGCTGACCTTAGAGCTTCTGGAGGACCTATTGGCATCGGGGAGCGACACCAAACTTTAGTTAGGGCCTCTTTTGCTTTCGTTTTTATTTTTTTTTTCTGTCTTTCTTGTACTCCTCTTTTTTAATCAATGAAAAAGCCTCTTTTTGGACAATCTTCTTATTTCACGAGTTGTCAGCTCTAAAGAATGCCACTCGTATAATAGTTGGGGAGCCTAGGTGGCTCCACTAGTTTACGCGCTGAGTCATGGCTCTATTTGAGATAGGCGCTTTGTCCAGTAGGTTATAGGGGCATTGCTCAAAGACTTCAGTAGCAAAAGGGGATTCCCTGGCTTGCTTGGGGCTCGTGGCCGGTTACGCGGGGCTTATTGAACCCTTTAGGGGTTGCCGAGGCACATTCTTTGTGCGTGTTGACGGTTTTCGCTTAGTGTGCCCTTTTCCAAACTGGCCGAAGTTTTGGGGACTATTTGGAAGTCCTCTGGTTATAACCGGGGCCTGCGTACTTCAGTTTTCCACAGTATTTTAGCCTGAATTTGTTGCTCGACCCAGCCGAGGTTCGGAGAATTTTTACTTGGTCCTGCCAAGGTTTGGAGAATTTGTTGCTCGGCCCAGCCGAGGTTCGGAGAATTTTACTTGGCCCTGCCAAGGTTCGGAGAATTTTTTACTTGGCCCTGCCAAGGTTCGGAGAATTTGTTGCTCGGCCCAGCCGAGGTTCGGAGAATTTTTTACTTGGCCCTGCCAAGGTTCGGAGAATTTGTTGCTCGGCCCGGCCGAGGTTCGGAGAATTTTTACTTGGCCCTACCAAGGTTCGAAGAATTTGTGCTCGGCCCAGCCGAGGTTCGGAGAATTTTTACTTAGCCCTGCCAAGGTTCGAGAATTTGTTGCTCGGCCCAGCCAATGTTCGGAGAATTTTTACTTGGCCCTGCCAAGGTTCGGAGAATTTGTTGCTCGGCCCAGCCGAGGTTCGGAGAATTTTTACTTGGCCCTGCCAAGGTTCGGAGAATTTGTTGCTCGGCCCACCGAGGTTCGAAGAATTTTTACTTGGCCCTGCCAAGGTTCGGAGAATTTGTTGCTCGGCCCACCGAGGTTCGGAGAATTTTTACTTGGCCCTGCCAAGGTTCGGAGAATTTGTTGCTCGGCCCAGCCGAGGTTCGGAGAATTTTTACTTGGCCCTGCCAAGGTTCGGAGAATTTGTTGCTCGCCCAGCCGAGGTTCGAAGAATTTTTACTTGGCCCTGCCAAGGTTCGGAGAATTTGTTGATGGCCCAGCCGAGGTTCGGAGAATTTTTTACTTGGCCCTGCCAAGGTTCGGAGAATTTTTACTTGGCCCTGCCAAGGTTCGGAGAATTTGTTGCTCGGCCCTGCCGAGGTTCGGAGAATTTTTACTTGGCCCTGCCAAGGTTGGCCCTGCCAAGGTTCGGAGAATCCTGTTGTCCAGACAAGGAGCTCGGTCGTGCCGAGGATTGGTAAGCAGCATCTATTTTTTTTGCAATTTTGGCAATATAGTGCATAATGATTTGCATTTGAAAAAATATATCGACAGGAAGGTATAATGAGGCATATGAAAATGGACTTGGAGAGGATGTACCCTATTGGTAATATTTTACGGAGATTGTCCGATTCCACGTCCGGGGGATGGATTTCCCACTCAAATCTTGTAGCTTGTAGGTTCCCGGTCCAATGGTCTCCGCTACTTGGTACGGGCCTTCCCAATTTGGCGCCAGCTTTCCTTGTTCCAGCGGTTTGGAAACAGAGGCCTTTCGAATAACAAGGTCGCCAGGCAGAAGGCTTTCCCTTTGACTCTGGAGGCGTGGTAACGGGCCACCCTTTGTTGATATGCAGCCACTCTGATTCGGGCCTTTTCTCTGATCTTCTCCACCAAGTCAAGGTTAGTGCGGAGCTGTTCGTTGCTAGCTTCCTCTGAGTAGCTTTCCACCCGCAACGATGGGAGACCTATTTCCACAGGGATAATGGCCTCCTGCCGAAGGCCATCCGGAATGGGGTTTCGCCTGTCGGGATTCTCGGGGTGGTGCGGTAGGCCCATAGACATGATGCAGCTCATCCGCCCACCTGCCTTGGGCTCTGGAGAGGCGAGCTTTGATTCCCTGGAGGAGGGTCCTGTTGGTCACTTCGGCCGCTCCGTTGGCTTGTGGGTGCCGACCGAAGTGAGGTGGTGACGGATTCCATGCTCTCACAGAACTGGCGGAATTTGGAGTTGTCAAACTGCTTGCCGTTGTCGGTGATTATGGTGTGCGGGAGGCCGAATCGGCAGATGATGGACCTCCACACAAAATCTCTGGCCCGTGCCTCGGTTATTTGTGCAACTGCTTCCGCTTCGACCCATTTTGTGAAGTAGTCAATGGCGACAAATAAGAATTTCCGCTGTCCCGTGGCAAGCGGGAATGGGCCGAGGATGTCCATCCCCCATTTGGCGAAGGGCCAAGCGGAGGATATGGAAACTAGCTCGGCGGAGGGGAGCCTTTGGATGCTTGAGTGCCTCTGGCAGGGGTCGCAGGCTCGGACTAGATCGTCGCATCTTTCTGCATGGTCGGCCAGTAGTAGCCTTGTCGTAGCACTTTGTGGCATAGGGACCGGCTTCCCAGATGGTTGCCGCAAATCCCTTCATGTACCTCGCGCAGAGCATAATCGCCTTCGGACGGCGAAGGCATCTGAGCAGCGGCATGGAGAAAGACCGTTTGTAAAGCTGGTTGTCGATCAATACGTAGTGGGTGGCCTGCAGCTTTAGCTTTCTGGCCTCTCTCCGATCGGGGGAAGCGATCCCTCTTTGAGATAGTTGAGTATAGGGTCGAACCAGGATGGTTCGGCTCGACTTGCATTACCCGGTCGGCTTCGCGATGCTGGGCTTTTCCAGAGTCTCCAGGTGGAACTTTTGTTCGGCATCCATTGTCTCCGCGGTTGCCAATCGGGAGAGTAGGTCAGCGCGGGCGTTCTTGGATCTGGGAATCTGAATGATTTCAAATTCGGCAAAATGGGGAAGCAGGCTCCGCACCTCCTGGAGATATCGAACCATGTTCGGTTCCCGGGCTTCAAACTCCCTCGCACATGGCCGGCCACCAGCTGAGAGTCGGTGAAGGCATTAAGCTTTTCCACCTTCAGATTGCGGGCGATCGAAGACCGGCTAACAGGGCTCGTACTCGGCTTCGTTGTTGGAGGCCGGGAAGGAGAATCGGACGCCATATTCAAAGATTATCCCCTCCGGACTGGTGAGAACAAACCCGCACCGAGCGATGGGCGTTGGATGACCCGTCGACATGGAGGAGCCACCGGGCTCCAGTTTTGGTTCTTCGGGAGTCTGGGGTAGAACCGTCCTCCGGGATGGTACACTCAAGGAGGAAGTCGGCCAGCACTTGAGCTTTGATGGCTGGGCGAGGTTGAAATTGTATGTCGTGCTCGCTTAGCTCGACGGCCCATTTGGTCATTCTCCCGATGTCTCTGGACGGTGGACTACCGCTTTGATGGGTTGATCGGTCAGGACCGTCACTGAATGTGCTTGGAAAGTATGGTCGCAGCTTCCGGACTGAGGTGATTAAGGCCAAGCACCATTTCTCAATTCTGCTGTACCTTGTCTCCGCGTCGCGGAGCAGCTGCTGACATAGTAGATCGGCTTTGGATTTGCCTTCTTTTGACCAGTACCGAACAGACTGCACCCTCGGAAACGGCCAGGTACAAGAATAGGGTCTCCCCGGGGTCGGGACTGCTGAGGAGTGGGGGCGAGCCGAGGTACTTCTTGAGATCTTGAAATGATTTTGGCATTCAGGAGTCCACTGGAATTTTTGGCCGATGGAGGGTTTTGAAGAAGGGGAGGCATCTCTCGGCTGACCGAGCCACGAAGCGGTTAAGGGCCGCTATTCTCCCGGTTAGGCGCTGGACATCTTAACAGATGCGGGGGCGCCATTTGTTGGAGAGCTTGGATCTTCTGAGGGTTAGCCTCAATGCCGCGCTGGGAGACCATGAATCCGAGAAACTTCCCAGAATTGACGCCGAAGGCGCACTTGGTTGGGTTGAGCTTCATCCATACTTGCGCAGCGTGGCAAAGCTCTCCGCGAGGTCCTCAACATGCCGCAGCGCTTCCTTGCTTTTGACCAGCATATCATCCACATACACCTCCATGTTCCGGCCGATTTGCTCCTTGAACACCTTGTTGACCAGGCGTTGGTAGGTCGCTCCTGCATTTTTAAGACCGAAAGGCATAACTCGGTAACAGTAGGTACCTCGGTCGGTTATGAAGGCTGTCTTTTCTTCATCCTCGGGGGCCATCCGGATCTGATTGTAGCCGAATAGGCATCCATGAATGACAGCATTTGGTGGCCCGAGGTGGCATCCACAAGCTGGTCGATCCGAGGGAGAGGGAACTGTCCTTCGGACATGCCTTGTTGAGATCGGTGAAGTCGATGCATATCCTCCATTTGCCATTCGACTTCTTCACCATGACGACGTTTGACAGCCAACTGGGGTAGTTTACCTCTCGGACAAAGTTGGCTTTGATGAGTTTGTCGACCTCCTCTTCAATGGCCTTTTGCCGCTCTGGGGCGAAGCTTCTCTTTTCTGCTTAACAGGCCTGTGCATCTCGTCCACATTGAGACGATGGACGAGGACCTTCGGGGCTAATCCTGGCATGTCGGAGGCGGTCCAGGCGAAGATGTCCGCGTTGCTTTGGAGGAAATCTGATTAATCTGCGACGGGGCTCTCCTTCAAGCAGCGACCCGATTTTTGTGGTTCGGTCGGGCCGAGCTACGTCCAGCGGTACCTCTTCCAGCTCCTCCACCGGTTCTCCCCGTTGCTCGGCGAATCCTCGCGGGCGTCTAGCCCGTCAACCTCGGGAATTCTGGACTGAAGGCTCGTGACAAAACATTGCCGAGCCATGGCTTGACTTCCCGAACTACTCCGATTCCTTGCTCGGTGGGGAACTTCATCGACAGATGCGGGATAGAAACAACCGCTTTAAGAGACATCAAGCCGGGCCTGCCAATATATGGCATTATACGGGGACCTGAGGTCGGTCACTAGGAAGTCGGCTGTACAACGGTTACAAGGCCAGGTTCCTGCGCGGACCGTCAGGGTGACAATTCCCTTCTGGGACGACGACGTCGCCGGTGAATCCCATCAAGGTGGAATCCACGGCTCGAAGGTTTTCCATGAGCAATTTCATCCTGGCAAACACATCGAGGTACAAAACGTTCACCGAGCTTCCACTATCAACCAGGATTCGGCTTACATCATAATTGTTCAAATTTAGGGAGACAACAAGTGCGTCCTCATGGGGAAGCTGTATCCCAAGAAGATCATCATCAGAAAAGGAGAGCTCGCCCGTGCGCGCCTTCTTTGGCACCGGTGCATCACCATTGCCCCCGGAGCCCGATCCGCCGGCCTCTTCAATCATGTTGATGCGGCCAACCACTGGCGGATTTGGAGGAGGAGGAGCTGTGGGAGCTCAGGCTGGCGATCACCTCCCTGCTGTGGCTCGGGTGCCCTTCTGAATTGGTCCAACCGTCCCCGCCGAATCAGTCTTTCGATCTCGTTTTTCAGCTGCCAGCATTCTTCAGTGTCATGGCCGTGCTCCCTATGGTAGCGGCAGTACTTGGCGGGATCTCTCCGGGTCGGGTTCCCTCGGAGAGGCACTGGTCGGGGAAGCTGGCGCTCTATTTCCATGAGGATTTGTGCCCGGGGCACAGTCAACGGAGTGTAGCGATCGAATCGCCTAGGGGGACTCCGGGAGCGATTCCTTGGCGGCGGCGGAGGGACTCTTTGACGGCGAGGCGGACTTGGGCGACGGACAGGGTGATGTCTGTCGGGAACTTTGGGCTCCTCTTCTTCGTCTGCTCAGCGCGGGCCATTCTCCGCGACTCCTCGACCCGAGCGTATTTGTCCGCAAGGGCCATCATATCAGACAGACACGGGGGGTAGCTGACTTCCATTGCCAAATAGAAGTCGCTCTCCTTCGAAACTCCCCCGCTAGGGCGGACATGGCCACCTCATGATTAAGGTGGTCCACCTCCAACATGGCCTTGTTGAAACGGCCAAGATAATTTCTCAAGGACTCCCCCTCTCTTGCTTGACTTCGGAGAGGGAGTCGGATCTCCGTCGGTGGCGGCGGCTGCTGGAATGAAAAGGTGGCTCAGCTCATCAAACGAATCGATGGAACCTGGTTTCAGGGCGTTGAACCAGGTTCGGCGGATCCTCTGAGTGTGGATGGGAAGGCCCGGCAGAGGATCGCATCAGATGCTCCATGGAACATCATTATTGACCGGAAGCTGCTGAGGTGGTCGTCCGGATCAGTGGAGCCGTGATAGGGTTCGACGGTCGGCAGCTTGACATGGGAGGGAATCACTTCCTCCATGATCCCCTTAGAGAAAGGGATGCCCTGCTCTGCCTTGGGCTGGGGCAGGTGGATCTGCTTGGCGGCGTCCAGCTCCTGACGCATTTCCTGGATCTGACGGCGGATCTCCTCCTCACCGGCGAGAGGAGCAGCCGGGCGGAGAGAACGCAAGGACGGCGTCGAATCATGGCGACGTCGCCGGAGAAAGGGAGCGGGCTCGCCGAGATCTGGGAAGATCTCGGTCGCAACCGGTTCGATGGACCGGTTTGTCTCCCCGGGGCGCGGGGGGTCCGCTGATTCAAGCGGATCAGGAGAGGAGGTTGCCGGTGAAGAGGAAGTCGTCTCTTTCCGGGATGTGAAGCAGGAGGAGGCAAGACGCTCCTGGACCAGGTGGGTGAGAGCCTGGACTTGCTGGACCAGCGTAGCAAACTGGTCCTGGGTCACCGGAATGGCGGGCGGCGACGGAGTCTCGACAGGTGGGGGTCGCGGCGCTGTGGCGCCAGTCGGATCAGGCCTCTGGGAGGCGACCTGATCGGGAGCATCAGAGGTTGCTCCTCTCTTCCGGTTGGCCATCAGAGAGGTTCTTCTCCGGATCAAGATCCTTGTCTCCTTGTTTCAAGTTTTAATGGGACTTGAGACCCTTCCTCTAGCGCCAATCTGTTGCCGGGATCCGTCCTCCAACTCGGGCGCGGTCGGTCCTCAGAGAGTGGGGCGCGGCGAACCTGCAACAGGAAGCCTGCGCGAAGAGACGGGGGTGGTCCTCCGCGGAAGGCCCTCCGACGCTCAAGTCAGCGAGAGTGGAATCGGCGATCAACCAGACAAATGAGGAGGTGGATCTCTCCGGGAGACCTCTCCAGGGGGGCGATCAATCGGAGGCTCCGGGTAAGAACAGAGCACCGACGAGCTGCCGGAAGAGAGAGAGAGATGATGATCCCTGGAGTGTGTCGAGGTTGCGTACCTGAAGTGATCTGCCAACTGGTGTTTATAGACTGTCACCTGGGAACTTGAGCGTCTTCTGGAAGGTACTGAGGTTGTTAAGATTCGAGGGTAGACAGAATCAGGCCGTTGTGGGGCCGTTGGGATCCGTATCTTGTCTGTTAGGGATCGACGGCTAGGAGAGCTCCTTGATGGTTTGAGATCTGGTAGGTGGGTAGGTCTCAGGTAGCCTTGATAGGTTCTAGACCACTTCTCGACCTGATTCCTTGCCTAGGATGTCGTTAAAGTAGGCTTAGGCTCTCCCGCGTCAGGCTCCGTGGAGGTGAGTATCGGATCGTGGGTCGTTCAGTGAAGCCGGGCCATGGAGGCTCGGGGAAACGAGCCACAGGAAGCTCGAGAGGGCCAAGCTAGGGAAGCTCGGAGGAGCCAGCTATGGCAGCTCGGGAGAATCGAGCTATGGAAGCTCGGGGAAGCCGAGCAATGGAAGCTCGGGAGAGTCGAGCTATGGAAGCTCGGGGAAGCCGAGCTATGGGAGCTCGGGAGAGCCGAGGAGCTATGGAAGCTCGGGAGAGTCGGGCTACGGAAGCTCGGGGAAGCCGAGCTATGGAAGCTCGGGAGAGCCGAGCTAACTGGAAGCTCGGGGGGAATGAAGGGAGGAGATCGGTCTTAGCCTCCTCGCACAATATTAATGCAATGACGGTTTTACCCCTAACACCTTTAATGTATAAAAATCTAAAGGGTTATTTTTATTTTTATGATGGGTTAAAATAGAAATATAAAAGATAATGATGAAATTATCTATATATAGTAGTTATGATCCTTTGAAAGTACGTATTGATCTGAAAGAATTTTGGAGAGCAATCAAATAATATGGATTCAGATACGCTTTCGTTTATTAATTATAGATTTTTAATGATTAACATGAATAATTTTTGAGCTTTATGGTGATAATCTTCATCAAAAAGTTCAGATCTAATTTTCAACGGGAACCCATGCAAATTTATTATATGCAAAGATATTTACAAGAAGTTATGTGAAGAAGGAAATAAAAAAAACAATTTGAAAAAGAGATTACAGTATTTTGAAGGGGAAACTAACTAACTAACTATATATATATATATATATATATATATAATATAAAGAGAAAACCTAACGATGAGATTATGAAAAATGAACGGGAATAAAAAGTTTTTATTAAAAAAATTCTAGTATTTCTCTCATCATACATACCACATGGATGCCATGCTAGGTTGTCCTTGCACTATCTCTTCGTAAGTGGTACTTTTCTTCTCTTTCAGTTTGATTGTAACTTTGAAAGGTTAGTAAATAATATAATCCCTCTAATGCAACTTGCCAGGATCTTCAAAATTAATCTTAAGAATGAACACCTGATAAAGTCTCCTAATTGGCCTTGCACACATTCCATTCTAATTAGTTACCCACCCATATATGGCTTGTTTAGAAGGAAAAGAAGAGAAAAATCTTCACTTTTTTCGGGTTTGAAGCTTTTCAAACTACTTTCTAAAAAAGGATACTTGACTCTCCAATGATTGAGAAACCTTTAGAAGGAGCCTATCAAGTATCAATGATCCTTACAAGACTTCAATATTGAGAAATTCATTAAAGAAGATATACGGATGAATTAAAGAAAACTTTAAAGTTGTTGGGGTTGTAGAAACTTGCTTGACCTGAAAGAACAGAATAAATGAAACCTCCATCATTGCTCTCTATAGTTCCATGCTGAGAAATCAGAGACCTATTTCTTTAGAGCTTAGTCATAGTAGTCTTCAAAAAGATGACCCAAAAGTATAAGAGTAATCTAGTTATCCTTTTAGAATCTAATACTCTCATCATTTCTCAATTTGAAGGTTATGTAGATTTAGAAAGTATCTTACTTAATATAAATATCCTTTCAAATTAAAGAAGTTTTTTACAGACTCTTTTCTTTTCTTACATGATTAAATGACATTTCAAATAGTAGGCTTTGTGAATTAATCTAATTCAGCGGCTACTTTACTCCTATGCCCATTTAAAAAGTAAAGTTGAGTTATGCTTTTCAAGTTCTTGATCCATGATCCTCCTCCTTTTTATCTCAGCAATTCAATTCTCAGCTAATCAGGTAGTAAAAAGATTGTTCTTAACTTATCTATGTTACAGCTCACCCATTTTAGCAGTCTCATTACAAGAATCCTTCAATTTACCGATGCCAAAATGGCATCACTAACAAAGGATTTGGCGTCACTGATTAACATTCGCAACAGCAATGCAAAAATTAGTTGCTAAACAGCTAGTCGCTAAGGAATTTAGTGACACCAACTGTGTGTGTCGGTAATTAGCGACGCCGTTTAGCAATGCCTATATTTACGTCGCTAATTAGCGATGCCTAGCTACGTTGCTAAATTATTTATTATATATTTTTTATTATTTTAGTTACGTGTATATAATACATGAAAACCTGCTGAGATAATATAGAACTATAACTAAAACATAATTTGACAAATAAGATATATAAATACTTTGCATTTAAAATAAAAATAAAATATAAAATAGTATTATGTAACTCTTATTCACAATACAACATAATAGCATATATATACGGTACTCGTAAAATACAAAGGAATAGAGTACAAGGACAAAAGATGAAATTGAGAAATATCACTGTTGATCAGTTGAAGGGTTATCTAAAGCTGAAAATGGAGCAGAGAACTATGAAGACTGCGATAATCTCATAACTAACTAGTGCATCTCTTGCTACTTCTTTTCATAACAAAGGCGCTCATCTCGCTGTTCCTGTCGGATGTCCATGATCTTGATCATGAAATTAGATCTAACACGTTCTGTGATGGAACGCTCAATGTCCTCAGCGATCTTACTTTGACTGAAAGAAGAAGAACCACATCAGAAAAAGAATGCAGAAGCTTTGGTGCTTAGACCGTAGACTCTACGATTCATTGACTGGGCACCAACAGCGTCGATAAATATGCGGCGGTTCTCCTGCGATGAGAGGTCAGATGTGGACCCGCTTTCTTCTAATGGTTGTGTGGCTTGAGACATTAGCTCATCCACACGAGCCTGCAAGGAATACATGAAAAATAATATGTAAGTCATAGTAAATTAAATATATATACAATTAACACATAATATTTTTAATGATTTATTTACTCCAACTTGCTAGGAGCGAGTGTCTACCCAAATCCCATCTTTTCTTGTATGGATCACCTTAAACAGCTCCCACTCCCTTGATTCGACACCTTCCTTTAGCCTATGAGAAATGAAGTTTCAAATTTGTAGTTATACTTATTTGAAAATTTTCATCATTAATACGTATAAAATAAATAAATATAGTTACTTATACAAGACAATGTCGATGCTTATCAACAGAAATGAATCTTATTGTCTGGCAAGAAAGACCAGCCTGAACCAGCCTTCTCAGATCGACGATTGAAGATCGCTATAGCCGACTTCTTACACCACTCAAAATTTACCCACTTCTGCTACTAGCCAGCTCATATTACATCAAAAATATGAATAGGTCATTTTGACGCTATCCGCCAGTGACATAAATTATCGAAGTATCGAGTGCCAGCGAGTGCATTCCAAGCCCTTCTAACAAGAAGAGTCATGGCTGGATCCTACCCAAACTCCTACAAACAGAATAATAGTTGATGCACATATTACAAATAGAATTTAGCATAATAAATATATTATAAACGTTACAAACTATATTTCTAAAATAGAAAATAAATATTTTTTATTATGATTTATAGAGATTGTTACAAATTGTATTTCTAGAATAGGAAGTAAACTATATTTCTAGAATAGAAAGTAAATATATTTGATTTTGATTTATAGGATTTAATGAAATTAGTTTTTCTTCCTAACATAGGATTTGTAGCTTATATATATACATAAGAGATTGATGAATAAAAATACAAAAATTACTTTCTTCTTTAATTTTTTTTCAGAGTTCTAGTTGTATCTCACGGTATGAGAGCCTTCGAACTTATAACTCTGAAATATATAAACAGTAGGGTTTTAGGGTTTTCTTAGGTTTCTCTTTTCAATAATTTTTTGTTCTCATCGCCTACACCTAGGAAAGCGCCACTCATTGATCAGCCTTTGCCTGGAGTTTCATCGCCGAAATATTAGCACATGAGCCACAAATGCTGACAAAAGGAGTCTGCCCAGTTTGCCACTCGTCGGCGCATGAGGATGTGTCTGTTGCTGGAATCTGATCTTTTTCATTCGTTCTTGATGTAGCACAAGGACAGGAGTGATTATGCAATCAATGAACTGATAAAAATTAATTTTTTATATTTTTTAAGTATTTTAGAAGATGGCTAATTTATCCGAAAATAAGAGAAAGAGTAAGAGAGTAGATTATGTGATGTAAAAGTAACGGTTCAGGAACATAACTTTAAAAAAATAAGAAGCGTATCAGAAAAGTCTAGAATTGAGAAACTCTATAGAAACATGCTCATAAACTTTTACAGAATAAGAATCATAAAGTAAAGAAAACATTGATTTACCCGACGATGATGCACTCATAGTGGTAGTAGAAGATCTTTCGTTAGCGGACAAGATTTCTGGATGAGAAAACTATCTTCCACATGAGGTTTCTTGATCTCGATTTAGGGGCAAAAATGGTTTCCTCAACTTTGGAGATGAATCAAGAGAGGGACGACGACTTTGAAGAGAGAGGGCAACGGCTTTGAAAATAAATCAAAGGGGGGGTGGCAGGTTTGGAAATAAATCAAGAGAGGGTGATGGTTTTGGGATGAAGGAAGGGTGGCGGCTAGGATTCCAAGTATGGATGCCTAGAATTTGGGGGGGGGGGTCGGTTATGGTGGTATGAGGATTAGAGTTTCTTTGGTGGAGCTTGGTAGAGGAGATGGACTAGACTAGGGTTTGATAGTAAGAACACTTTGGTCTCACTCCTAACTCCCTCATGGATGATCAATTGCTCAAGGCAACGAAAATCTTCAGCCTCACGCCTAACTCCCTCACGGAGGATCAATTGCCCAAGGTTTCCAAAATTATAGGTGGCGATATGGAGGAAGAAGATTGATTTCAGGTCATCAATCATGGTGTAGACGGATATAATCCATGCAGAGCTCCAAGGGTAGGGTATGAATAAGGTTGGAGAAGATCAGATGGTTAATGTCCAATACTGCCTAATCTGGGGCTTCTTCTGAATATCTTAAACAGGGTCTTAACAAGAGTAATATACTTTTCTTGAATTATTACATGACTCAAATAAAATAAAAATGCATGACCTGAACATTGGACTAAACTAAACTTGACTGACTCAGTAACAGACTGGACTCGACCAACTAGAAAAAAAAATTACGGGACTTCTAGGGTTCAGATATCCAAATTGAACCCTATAACCTTTTTTCCATTCTTGCTCCTGCACCAATTCTTTCGGGGTGGGAGGAACTCGATCCCGTCGAGTAAGGGTCGGTTCGACTCTGGTACTCCTCTAGCAGGTCTGGATCTAAGTTTTACAAATCTTCTTTAAAAATTCATGAGTCCTTGGATTTGGGCCAACCTTGCCAATGAACCAAGTATTGCTAGTAACCTCTGTTTCAGGTCAAGATAGCTTGGTCATCCAGAATTTGCTCAATCCTATCCTTCCGCTCATGTCAAATAGTAGGTGGACACACAAGGGTGGACTCGCTCTCAAAGGAAGGGTTAGGTCCGAAAGCCTCACTAGGTATCATCGCTGGCTCCCTATACTCTACTAAGTCTGAAACATTGAAAGTAGAGCTAATGCCTAACTCATGAGGTAACTCCAGCACATAGGCATTGGTTCCCACTTTCTTCATCACCCTAAAAGGACCAACTCCATGAGCATATAACCTTCTAATGGTTCCCAGAGAAAACCGTTCAGGCCTTAACCTAACCATGACATAATCTCATTCCATAAACTCTTGGACTCGTTTTTGGAAATTAGCCAACAGTTTATATATTTCATTACTTAAGTTAATCTTTGCGCTAATCTTCTTATGCAAGTCCTTAATATGTTGTGCAAATGATGCTGTAGACTCGAAGACTTGTGTGTGAACAGATAATGAAATTAGGTCAAGTGGCTTGTTGGGCCTGTACCCCTAGTCAATTTCGAATGGGCTCTTTTCAGTGGACCTATTGATCGAAGCGTTGTAGGCAAACTCAGCTCTAGGTAGCAATATCTTAATTTCTGGTGTTTTCTTCTACAAGATATCTTAGAAGATTTTCTAGACTACGGTTCACTACTTCTGTCTGGCTATCGATTTGGGAATGGTAAGCTATGGAAAAGTTTAACTTAGTCCTAACTTAAGCCATAGGATCTTTTAAAAATAGCTGATGAACCAGGCATCCCTATCTGAAACTATGGTCTTAGGTAAGCCATGGAGTCTAACGATCTCGTCAAAGAATAGTTGAGCTACTCTAGACGCATCAAAGGTCTGGGAACAAGGTAAGAAATGGGCTATCTTGGAAAAAATTGATGAAGCACAAAGACTCAAACTTTTTCTAATAAACCCTTTCTTAAGTAACTCTCTAACCTATTTCTACAACTCTAGATGTTCAGCTGGGTTCATCCTATAGTGGGCAGGTTGGGCAAAGTGTCTTTCGAGACTAGGTCAATGGCATGTTGAATATCCCTAAGGAATGGAAGGTGGTCAGAAGGTCTTCGGGAAAGACATCTTTGAATTCTTCTAAACTTTTTCTAACTTTCTGAGGATGCTCTATGGGGATCGGATCTTGGGTTTCCCTAGCTTTCAACATCCAAATGGATGAATCTTCAATGATTTCTTGTTCTAATTTCTTAGCATTGATTAGGTTCAATTCCAGCTTCTTCTCTTTTAATTGATTCGAACCCCTCTTAATGTCATCCTTAGGTGGGGTAGAGTAAACCATAATTTTCTTTCCATGATAATTAAAGGAACACGAATTTGATCGGCCCAAAAGGGTTGCATCACGGTCGAATAACCAAGGCCTTCCTAGAATGAGACTGCTTACTCCCATGGGGTAAGACAACACATCATATCTTTTTCTGATAAGACTGGAACTAGATTTGGACTGGACATCTCATCTTGATAGGTATGGAGGTAAAATCTATTCATGACACCTTATAGGGGTTAGGATGTGGAACATGTATTAATCCTAGAGTCTTGACTGCACGGGATGAAATGGCATTAACATAACTTCCACTATCTATTATGAGTTTGCAAACCTTATCCACTATCTTGAGAAAAGTCTGTATGATGTTAGTCCTACGCCAATCCTCTTAAACTTTGGTTTGAGCCAGGATGCACCTCACAACTCCTAATAGGTCAAGCTCGGTGGATTCTTCTCCTTCCTCATACTCCTCAACTAAATTTAATTTAGCCTCATAAATTTTTTCCTTGCATTCCTCACTAGGCTCGTGATTTTCTTCCTCAAACTCACCTATATGGACCTGGCAGGACATTGGCTAGCGAAGTGGCTTGTCTTATGACACCTAAAACATGCTGAATTGAGAACAGGGGTCCTCTAGGTTTCGGGTGCCTTACCCTTATCATCTGATCTATTCACTGGGGTGCCTAAGTTGGGTCTACCGTTTGGGACTTGACTGGGTCCTGGTCTCTGGGTTGGGGTATTAGTCCTAGAAGGTTCTAGTCTATGGAACATGGGTTATCTCTGGGACCTCTCAAAATTTTTAGCAACTTGGTAAGCTTATTCCAAATCATTGACTTCTCTTAAAAATAGTTTTCTTTGAATATCTTCCCTTAGACCAGATCTAAACCTAGACCGGATGGCTCTTCCGACTCAACAATGTGACATCTCAGGACAAATTCGTCAAATTTCTCAATGTACTTAGAAACGGTTTAATTTCCTTGGCTTAACCTTTGCCATTGATCTAAGAGTTTTTGTTGGTAGGACATGGGTGCATATTTCTTCTTAGTCTAACCTTCATGACTCTCCATGTGGTTATGGGAACATCACCTCTCCGTCTAATCAACATCTCAATATTTTTCCAATATAACCTAGCCTGTCGAATTAGTCTAAGTT
Source organism: Calamus simplicifolius (assembly GCA_900491605.1). Classification (NCBI taxonomy): domain Eukaryota; kingdom Viridiplantae; phylum Streptophyta; class Magnoliopsida; order Arecales; family Arecaceae; genus Calamus; species Calamus simplicifolius. The sequence continues at coordinate 14,316 of UESW01002536.1, read as the reverse complement.
TGGCAAATTTATATTTTCTCTCCTCAGTCATCTCGTACCACACAAAATATTGATCCATTTTATCTTTCCAATTGACATGCACCTTGGGTCTAAACTTTTATCAAAAGTGGATGCTTCTAATATGATTTTCCTAAGAATTTTGTCATTTGGGTCCACAATATTAAGATTGGATCTCTTATGGTAGTACTTTGGATCATGGTTTGGAGCTCCTCAAGGGTTTAACTCAGGCTCAATTTTGGTCTCATGACTCTCCTCTAGGGATCTCACTCGATCATTCAACATGGTCAACTGTTCAGTAATGCTCCTAAGCATGGCTCCAAAATCATTATCCACGGGTGAGTCTTATGGTGACTGACTTTGACTTGGTATGGGGCTCCTGATCTAATGGTCATACACGAATCAAGCAAGCACACAAATGACTCAAGAATGACTCATACTATAGTTTACTATACCTAGCATTTCAAGTAAAGCGAGTCAACTAAGTCACAACCACGACAACAAGTATGTTGCTCATTGGCCAGGTAGGAGGTGAAGTGTGGGAGGCCCCCTGTTTTTATAGGGACCCAATTAAGAACCACAACACCACTTGGTCATTTGACTCTTGACCCCAAGTCTTAGACACCAGCTTCTAGACGCAAATGTTGACTTGGGTGCAACTAGTTTTCCTAAGTTAAGTTGAACTGAACTCGTGGGTGTCCCTAATGCTCAATTAAATGCTACTCAATTTTAAAATTAAAGCTTAGGTTCACAATGCAGGTTGGTGGTTTTTTGGGCCAAGGAAGGATGATAAATTTTCACCTTATCTTAATGCTCGGTGCCCTTAAATAACTTAAAGAAAATGAACACTCAAGACACGAATTAGCGTGTCAAGTATTCAACAAGAAAGAGTCATGTTCAGCCTTGGCTCATTACTCCCATGTGTCAAATATATTTGCATATATCCGCTCAGAAGGTGTGACACTTTAAGGTTTAGAAATATAATAATACAAAAAATATTTTTTTTTATTTTTATTTTTATTTTTTTTTTTTATTGTGTATACAAAATTTCAGCAGTGTTTGATCTCATTACAAGTAGGTTGCAGAAAATCTCAGAAAATAATATTAAGGAATTTAATCATGAAATTTGTATCCACATAGCAGAGGCATAATAAATTATTTAAAAAAATAATTTTAAGTTAAAATAATCATGTTGTGATAGGTTTCACAATGAGAAGTTGCAGGTCGTGTGCAGAAATTACAGCAGACCAGAAATCTAGTGTGCGATGCAAAGCATATCAAACCTTGCTCTGATACCAAGATTGATACAGCACAAGGGCAGGGGTGATTATGCAATCAATGAACTGATAAAAATTAATTTTTTATTATATCTTTTTAAGTATTTTAGAAGATGGCTAATTCACTCAAAAATAAGAGAAAGAGTAAGAGAGTAGATTATGTGATGTAGAAAGTAATGGTTCAAGAACAGAACGTTAGAAAAATGAAGAAGGGTACTAGAAAAGTTTAGAATTGAGAAACTTCAGAGAAGACATGCTCATAAACTTTCATAGAATTAGAATCACAGAGTAAGGAAAAGGTTGATTTACCTGACGATGATGCGCTCCTAGTGGTAGTAGAAGATTTCTCGCTAGCAGGCAAAATTTTTGGATGAGAAAACTATCTTCCATGTGAGGTTCCTTGATCTCAATTCAGGGGCAAAGACGGCTTTCTCAACTTTAGAGATGAATCAAGAGAGGGGCGACACTTTAGAGAGAGAGGGCGGCAGCTTTGGAAATAAATCAAGAGAAGGGTAGTGGTTTTGGGATGAAAGGAGGGTGACGGCTAGGATTCCAAGTATGGATGCCTAGAATTTAGGAAGGATGGTGGTCGGTTATGGTGGTATGAGGATTAGAGTTTCTTTAGTGAAGCTTGGTAGAGGAAATGGACTAACTAGGGTTTGGTAGTAAGAACACTTCGGCCTCACGCCTAACTCCCTTACGGAGGATCAATTGCTCAAGACAATGGAAATCCTCGGCCTCATACCTAACTCCCTCACAGAGGATCAATTGCTCAAGGCAACAAAAATCTTTGGCCTCACGCCTAACTCCCTCACGGAGGATCAATTGCTCAAGGCAACGGACATAGAACTTGGAGGAAAGTTCTCAAGAAAAAAATTTCATCTATTCATATTATGTTCTTTTATTATTTCAAGAGAAGGGTTTTATACACCTCTCATGCCATTACAAGGTAAGTTCAACAATTAGAGTAATAAATGATAGGAATTACAAAATATAGTAAATTGTAGAGCAAAGAATCTTCTTTCTTTCATTTGATTCGACCAAAATGGCAGCAGTAATATATGTTCCAAGTGGAGGTGAGGGACCACAAGAAAAGAAGAAAACTTTGGGGTGTCATCCTTCTTTCTTTCCTTTTATCAACAAGGTCCATATGGGGTACAAAATCCTTTCCAGAATGATGGAGATGCTGATCTTCATTCCTATTAAAGCATAGTAGGGGACTACCAAATTTCTTCCTTATGGGACGTCCAAGGTTGCCAAAATTATAGGTGGCGACATGGAGGAAGAAGATTGATTCCACATCATTAATCTTGGAATAGGCGGATCCAATCCATGCAGAGCTCCAAGGATAGGATATGAATAAGGTTGGAGAAGATCAGATGGTTGTTCAATACTGCCTAATCTAGGGCTTCTTCTGAATATCTTTAGCAGGGTCTTAACAAGAGTAATATACTTCCTTGAATTATTACAGGACCCAAATAAAATAAAAATGCATGACATGAATATTGGACTAAATCAAACTTGACTGACTCAGTAACAGACTGGACTCAACCAATTAGGAAAGAAAAATTATGGGACTTATAGGGTTTAGAGATCCAAATTGAATCCTACAACCTTTTCTCTTGCCTTGATTTCATAACAAGTTTTACTATCTGTTTGACTCAGCATTTATTCGATGTAAGGTCTACTTTGGGATATGTTCAGATTCTTGAGTATTTTAACTTTGTTATGGTTTTTGCTCTATTATTTGGCTGATATTTGATAATATAAAGGAAAAGAAGTATGTTGTTGTGTATGATGTGACTCCTGTGATGTCAAAAATCATAGAACATATACTTAATAGATCTAATTATTTAGATCTGAGTAAAAATGTTAGACTTTATTTGCGGAGCATTGCTATGGATAATCATTTTAACTGATGACCCACCTAGTGATGACTCAAAAATCTTATAGTTAAGAGATGATGCCCATCTATTTTGTAAATACGTAATTCTATTGATAGTGAGGTGGTTGGTTTGATAAATCATTATGAATTTATGAAAGAATTAATGAATTATTTGAAGTTTGTGTCTCTGGTAAGAAAAATATCAATCGCACTTATGAGGTATGCCAAGCCTTTTATTGTGTAAAAAAAGGTGATAGATCCCTCATTGACTACTTTATAAATTTTAAGAAGACTAATAAGAAACTTAATATGCTACTTTCATTTAGTACTGATGTTGAAGTTCAGCAAGCTCAAAGAGAAAAGATGGCAATTATGAGCTTCTTGGTTGGTCTTCCTTCTGAGTTTGAGGCAGCTAAATCTTAAATTTTTTCTAGCCCTAAAATATCTACTCCGTATAGAAAATTTAGCTCCTGCTTAGCCTAATAATACTCTTGTCAGCTGCACTTCTGAATCTAAGAGACAGCCATATAGAAATAGTAATAGAGGAGAAGACTCAAGTAGTTATAATCAAAATCTTCGTACTCAAGGATAGGATTTGGAAGGTATTGTATGCTACTATTGCCATAAGGCAGGACATGTGAAGAAAGATTATAGAAAGTTACAGCATAAGAATCAATCAAACCAGTCAGTCCATGTTGCCTCTACTAATGATGCTTCTAAGTCCATTTTAATATCTACATATGAGTATGCCAAGTTCTCATAGTATTAGAAATCTTTAAAGTCTTCATATCTACTCCTATTATTGTCATCGCTGATTCAGGTAAAATGAACACACGTTTTGTTTTCTCATCTTCCAAATGGATCATTGATTTTGGTGTCACAGATCACATGATAGGTAATTCTAGTCTATTTTCTTCTTTTAAGTCATATGCTTCTAGTTCTATAGTTACTTTAGCAGATGTGTTTACATCTCGTATTTTAAGGTCTGGCATAATTATTCCAACACCCTTAATTCCTTTGAAATCTATTTTAAGTTTACATGACTTGTCTTTTAATTTAGTCTTTCTCAATAGACTTACTCATTCTCTTAATTATTGTATCACATTCTATCATAATTTTTATCTATTTTAGGATCTTATAAAAAGAAGAGTATTGGTAAAGGACATGAGTCTAGAGGCCTCTACATTCTTGATACACAAATACCAAAGTTTGTTGCTTATTTTGGAGTTGTAATCCCTTTTGAAGCACATTGTCGGTTAGGTCATCCTTCATTGCCTATGTTAAAAAAACTTTATCCTCTGTTTTCTAGCCTATCTTTATTAAATTGTGAGTCTTGTTAATTTGCCAAACATTATCATTTGAGTTCTAGTCCTAGAGTCAATAAAAGAGCTAGTGCTCCTTTTGAGTTAATTCACTCCGATGTTTGGGATTCTTGTTTTATTGTGTCTAAAACTGGGTTTAAATATTTTATTACTTTTGTTGATGATTATTCTCGAGTGACATGGTTATTTCTGATGAAAAATCATTCAAATTATTTTCTCATTTTACTGCTTTTTATGCTAAGATCAAAACTCAATTTAATGTGCTTATACAAATTTTGAAAAGTAATAATCTAAAAATATTTATCAGAATACTTTCAAAATTATATGGTTTAACATAACATTATTCATCAAACTTCTTGTGTAGATACATCATCTCAAAATGGAGTTATTGAACAAAAAAATAGACATCTTCTTAAAATTACCAAAGCTTTATTATTTCAAATGCAAGTCTATAAATAATTTTGGGCTGATGTAGTTTCTATAGCCTATTTTCTGATTAATCTATGCATTTCTCTGTTCTTTCTGATGAGACTTTCTTTCATGTCCTCTCTCCTAATAAGTCATTATTTTCTATTGAACCTATGATATTTGATTGTACTTATTTTATTCAGGATGTTCAACCTCAGGTTACAAAACTTGATCCTAAATCTCTAAAGTGTATCTTTCTTGGATATTCTCATGTACAAAAAGAATATAGATGTTATTGTTCTAGTCTTAGCAAGTACCTTATGTCAGTTGATGTTATATTTATTGAACAAATACCATTTGCTTCATCTTCAGGTTCTATTAGTTAGGGGAAGGATGATGATTTACTAATCTATACTATTACATCACCTAGTTCTGATCTTCTTTCCTCTAAGCCTCCTATAAAATAGGTTTATTCTCACTGTCAACAACCTCCTATTCCTGATCTGGTTCATGTTCCTATGCCTCTTGCTCCATGTCCTGTGCTAGTTCCTTCATCATTGGATCTAGTTTTCAGTTCTAGTGATGATCTTTCTATTGCCCTTCGCGTTGGTAAACATCAATATACTTATCCGGTATTTTTTTTTGTGTCATATAACCATTTGTCATGATCCTTTTATTCTTTTATTGCATCTATTGATTTTGTCACTATTCTTAAGACTGTTCTTGAAGCTTTATCTCATTCTAGATGGCGTAATGCTATGATTAAGGAGATGAATGCTTTAGATGATAATGGTACTTGAATCCTGGTATACTTACCTATAGGTAAAAAGTTATTGGATATAAATGATTGTTTGTAGTTAAAGTCAATCCTGATGGGATTGTTGTTAGATTAAAAGCTTAACTGATTGATAAGGGATATACTCAAATGTATGGAGTTGATTATTCTGATACATTTTCTCTTATTGCTAAACTTACTTCTGTCCGATTATTTATTTCTATAGCAGCCATATTTAATTGATCTCTACATTAGTTAGACATTAAGAATGCATTCCTTCATAGTGATCTTCGGAAGAAAGTTTATATGGAGCAATCATCTAATTTTATTGCTCAAGGGGAGTATAGAAAAGTGTATCATCTTCGTAAATCCTTTTATAGCTTGAAACAAAGTTTTCGAGTCTAGTTTAGAAAGTTTAGTTAGGCTATTAAAAAGTTTGGTAAGAAAAAGAGTAAGTTCGATCATTCTATTTTCTATAAGCAGTTTACAATTGGTATCATCATATTAGTTGTCTTGTTGATGACATTATTATTGCTGGAAGTGATATTGGTGGTATTTCATCTCTCAAATCTTTTCTTCATAATCAGTTTCATACAAAGATTTAGGAACACTAAAGTATTTTTTGGATGTTGAGGTGACAGTAGTAAGAAAGGGATCTTCTTATCTCAAAGGAAATATGTGCTTGACTTGTTGTTTGAAACAAAAAAATTGGAGGCTAAATCATGTAGAACTTCAATGATTCCTAATTTGTAGCATACAAAAGATGGTGAGTTATTTGAAGATCCTGAGAGATACATAAGATTAGTTGAAAAGTTGAACTATCTTATTGTGACTCATCCAAATATTATCTATTTAGTTAGTGTGGTAAGTCAGTATATATCTTCTCCAACTATCGATCATTGAAGAGCTATAGAATAAGTTTTATGCTACTTAAAAGGAGCTCTTGAGAGAGAAATCTTTTATGACAATCATGGTCATACTAGGATTGAATATTTTTTAGATACTGACTGGGTAGGATCCAAGAAAAAATGAAGATCTATTTCAAGCTATTGTGTATTTGTTGGAAAAAATTTGGTTTTATGAAAAAGTAAGAAGCAGAATATGGTTTCACATTCAAATGCAAAATCAGAATATAGGGCTATGACAAGTCTATATGTGAAAGAATATGGATATATCAGCTCCTCACTGAAGTGGGCCTCAAGATTTCAATATCAGCTAAGTTATGGTGTAACAACCAAGCTGCACTTCATATTACATCCAATCCAGTCTTTCATGAATGAACTAAGCATATTGAGATTGATTGTCATTTTGTTCATGAGAAGATTCAGTAAGGTTTGATTTCTTGCAAGATATGTGAAAATAAGAGAACAGTTAAAATATATCTTCACAAAGGTTTTAAATGGAGTTCGAGTTGATTATCTTTGTAACAAGCTGGACATGATAAACATTTATGCTCCAGCTTGAGGGAGAGTGTTACATACTAGAATAGAAAGTAAATATATTTGATTCTGATTTATAAAAATTGTTACAGATTGCATTTTTAGAATAGGAAGTAGGCTGTATTTTTATAATAGAAAGTAAATATATTTAATTCTGATTTATAGCGATTTGATGTAATTAGTTTTCTTTCCTAACATAGGTTTTATAGCTTGTATATATGCCTAAGAGATTAATGAATAAAAATATAGAAATTACTTCTTTTTTTCCAAAGTTCTAGTTGCATTTCAATAAATATAATTCAGCATAATATGACATTGTAAATTCAATAAACTATAACACAAACAGTATATAAATACTGTTTATATATAACTTTTATATCAACTGAAACACAAATCAAAGTAATCCAAATGTATGTAATGAATGCAGCTAGGTACTGTTGCCGCCAAATCACTTGAGGAGCGTCAAGCGATAGAAATGCTTCGTTGGCCTTCAGAGGAATGATAGGGACCGCCTCCTTCAGCCGAAAACCTGCAAGAAAAGTTCCGGACCGGTGGTTCCGGCGAGGACCCTCCGACGCTCAAGTCAGCGATCTGGAGAACATAAATTTTTTAATGAAAGAGTAGAGATTGAGCCCCCCTCTTTCCTCGTTGGGGGATTGGGGTCTTTATATACCTGTTCGGGGTCCCTCTTACCCTTCACTGGTAACAGCCGAGTAATATCTTTCGTTCTTCGTAGGTGGGTATACTAACTGCTAAACGTATGTCATAAGTACGCCTCTTAATTTTTTTGGAAACCGTCCGTGACCTTAGTAATTGCCGGTTCATAATATTTGGTGACTGCCCATGATCTTGGTAAATCCACATGGAATTCCTTGCAGCAAGCGGATGCTTGTCGGCCTCTGCCGCCAAGGCCGATGCCGAGACCGATGCCGAGACCGAGACCGGCGCCGTGTCGAAGCGGGCCGCAGCCGACACCAAGATCGAGGTGGGCCATGGAGGAGATGGGCTCAAGGCCGCACGGAGGTCGATGCCGATGCCATTGCCGAGATCGACACCGTGTCGAAGCGGGCCGCGACCGACACCAAGATCAAGGTGGGCCGCGAAGGAGATGGGCCCAAGGCCACGCGGAGGTCGATGTCGACGCCGTTGCTGAGACTGATGTCGTGTCGAAGTGGGCTGTTGCCGAAGCTGACGCTGACGCCGTTGCTGAGACCGACGCTGAGATCGAGACAGACGGAGTGCACCGGACCATGTGACATTGAGCTCATGATTTCTCATCTCGTGGGTCGTGTGGGTCCCAAGGTACAGCTGTTGGGGGGAGAAGGATGATGTTGAGTTGAAGCCAACTGTCCCTCGTAGAGTGTCGAGTATGGAGTGCTTGCGTGGCCCTGCTCATGCCCTTGGATGAGCTTGCATGGCACTGTTCACGTACAAGGCTCTGTTTACTTGCATGGCACTGTTAACGGCGAGGGAGCTTGGAGGTGTCGGCCATGGAGCTGTCGACCTTGGAGCTGTCGGCCATGGAGGTGTCGGCCTTGGAGCTGTCGGCCATGGAGGTGTCGACCTTGGAGCTGTCGGCCATGGAGCTGCCGGCCATGGAGCTGTCGGCCTTGGAGCTGTCGGCCATGGAGCTGTCGGCCTTGGAGCTGTCGGCCTTGGAGTAGTCGGCCATGGAGCTGTCGGCCATGGAGCTGTCGGCCTTGGAGCTGCCGGCCTTGGAGCTACCGGCCATGGAGCTGTTGGCCTTGGAGCTGTCGGCCATGGAGCTATCGGCCATGGAGCTCTCGGCCTTGGAGCTTAGAGCAATTGGGTGCGCGTGGCTTTATGAGGCCATAAACGCTACCGTGGCCGAAGGGCCCTTTGGAGGCCAAAGGGGGGCTCCGTCGGTTTCCTTCCTTCATGGTTCTCTAACAGCATTGGATCAGCCATATCAGATGCCCCCTCGCCCCTGGAACGAAGCGGGCCCACCCCAGCAAGGCTAAAGGGGCGTTACCTCCCAAGTGGCTGATCCTCACCTGACTTTGGGTCTTCAACTTTTGACATGATGTTAGGATATGGATCCCCATCCATATGTCATGGAAGCAGAGGGCCAATGAAGCTGCAATGATACTCCTGATGTAGAGGGAGCCGTTGAGCCTTTTTCATTGATGTTTGCCTTTGCGTTGTGCTTGATGTCGGCGCCGACTGCAGGCTTAATGATGGCTTGGGAGCGGATGCCCGCCAATTATGAGCTGGGGAGAGTTGGCTTCTCCCAGCTGTGAGTTGTCTCGAGGCTTCTTGATAGCTGATTGGCTGTTGGCCGCTGACATAGGGTCGAGGCCGTTGAGGTTGAAACGAAGCCGTTGAGGCAAAGTTGAGGCCGTCGAGAGCCTTTTGAACCTCGGAGGATGACCCGAGAGTCGCTGGGATTCGACCATGCTCGGGAGCCTTTAACCCTGGAGGGTGATTTGAGAGTCATCAGGTGCCTTTTTCTTTAAAGAAATTGGTCTCCTTCTACAGGGTTGATGACCTGCCCCTTAGGGAACCATGATAATCGAAGGCGAGGGGAACCAGTGCTGCAATCCAAGGGCAACTGGAATGGAATCCGCAGGAGGCCTTGGGTTTAGAGTGCCGACGCGGAGGCCGGTCTTTGGTGCCGATGTGGAGGTTGGTTTTTGGTGCCGACGCGGAGGTTGGTCTTTGGTGCCGATGCAGAGGCCGGTCTTCTGTGCCGACGCAGAGGCCGGTCTTCTATGCCGACGCGGAGGCCGGTCTTTGGTGCCGACGCGGAAGTCGATCTTTGGTGCCGACTCGGAGGCCGGTCTTTGGTGCCGACGCGAAGGCCGATCTTTGTGCCTGTCTGGCCAGGGCTTTTTGGTGCCGACGCGGAGGCCGGTCTTTGTGCCTGGCTGGCCAGGGCTTTTTGGTGCCGACGCGGAAGCCGGGCTTGGCTGTGCCGATGTGGAGCCAGGCTTGAGTGTCGAGGGAAGACTCGGGCTTGAGTGTGCCGACGCGGAGCCGGGCTTGGAGGTGCCGATGCGGAGCCGGCCTTGGAGGTGCCGATGCGGAGCCGGGCTTGAGTGTGCCGACGTGGAGCCGGGTTTGAAGGTGCCGACGCGGAGCTGGGCTTGGAGGTGCCGACGCGGAGACATGCTTGAAGGTGTCGACGCGGAGCCGGGCTTGGCTGTGCCGATGCGGAGCTGGGCTTAGCTGTGCCGGTGCGGAGCCGGTCTTTTTGTGCCGACGCGGAGCCGGTCTTAAGTTGCCGGTGCGGAATCGGTCTTAAGTTGCCGACGCAGAGCTGGGCTTGGCTGTACCGATGCGGAGCCGGGCTTGAATTGTCAGTGCAGAACTGGTCTTTTTGTGCCGATGCGGAGCCGGTCTTAAGTTGCCGGTGCGGAACCGATCTTTTTGTGATGACGCGGAGCCGGTCTTAAGTTGCCGGTGCAGAACCGATCTTTTTTGCCACGCGGAGTCGGTCTTAAGTTGCCGGTGCGGAACCGATCTTTTTTGCCGATGCGGAGTCGGTCTTAAGTTGCCGATGCGGAACTGGTCTTTGGCTAGGGCTTTTTGGCGGGGACCCTCGACGCTCAAGTTAGCGATCTGGAGAACAAAAATTTTTTAATGAAAGAGTAAAGATTGAGCCCCCTCTCTTTTCTCGTTGGGGGATTGGGGTCTTTATATACCTGTTCGGGGGTCCCTCTTACCCTTCACTGGTAACAACCGAGTAATATCTTCCGTTCTTCGTAGGTGGGCGTACTAACTACTAAACGTATGTCATAAGTACGCCTCTTAATTTTTTTGGAAACCGTCCGTGACCTTAGTAATTGCCGTTTCATAATATTTGGTGACCGCCTGTGATCTTGGTAAAGCCACGTGGAATTCCTTGCAGCAAGCGGATGCTTGTCGGCCTCTGCCGCCGAGGCCAACGCCGAGACCGATGCCGAGACCGAGACCGGCGCCGCGTTGAAGTAGGCCGCGGCTGACACCAAGATCGAGGTGGGCCATGGAGGAGATGGGCCCAAGGCCGCGCGGAGGTCGATGCCGACGCCATTTTCAAGACCGACGCTGTGTCGAAGCAGGCCGCGGCTGACACCAAGATCGAGGTGGGCCACGGAGGAGATGGGCCCAAGGCCACACGGAGGTCGATGCCGACGCCGTTGCTGAGACCGATGCCGTGTCGAAGTGGGCCATTGCCGAAGCCGACGCTGACGCCGTTGCTGAGACCGATGCCGAGACCGAGACGGGCAGAGTGCGCCGGACCGTGTGACATTGAGCTTGTGATTTCTCATCTCATGGGTCGTGTGGGTCCCAAGGTATAGCCGTTGGGGGGAGAAGGATGATGTTGAGTTGAAGCCAACTGTCCCTCGTAGAGTGTTGAGTATGGAGTGCTTGCGTGGCCCTGCTCATGCCCTTGGATGAGCTTGCATGGCACTGTTCACGTACAAGGCTCTGTTCACTTGCATGGTACTGTTAACGGTGAGGGAGCTTGGAGGTGTCGGCCATGGAGCTGTCAGCCTTGGAGCTGTCGGCCATGGAGGTGTCGGCCTTGGAGCTGTCGGCCATGGAGCTGTCGGCCATGGAGCTGTCGGCCATGGAGCTGTCGGCCTTGGAGCTATCGACCTTGGAGCTGCCGGCCATGGAGCTGTCGGCTTTGGAGCTGTCGGCCATGGAGCTGTCGACCTTGGAGCTGTCGGCCTTGGAGTAGTTGGCCATGGAGCTGTCGGCCATGGAGCTGTCGGCCTTGGAGCTACCGGTCTTGGAGCTGTCGGCCTTGGAGCTGCCGGCCATGGAGCTGTCGGCCATGGAGCTATCGGCCATGGAGCTCTCGAACTTAGAGCTCTCGACCTTAGAGCTCTCGGCCTTGGAGCTCAGAGCAATTGGGTGCGCGTGGCTTTATGAGGCCATAAACGCTACCGTGGCCGAAGGGCCCTTTGGAGGCCAAAGGGGGGCTCCATCGGTTTCCTTCCTTCATGGTTCTCTAACAGCGTTGGATCAGCCACATCAGGTACTATATTACATTTACAAGTTTTAAGGTAAATTGCATCTATATAAATATAAATTATGTATCTAAAACTCTATCCAATAGAACTTCCTAACCTTCTCAATCAAGCAGTCCCAACAGTAGCCCTTCGGGTCTGCACGCCTCTTAAATATATCTATGATGCGTCTTGAGACAACATATCTTTCCATAAATCTATTCAAATAGATTAAAAAGCAAATGGAATTTAATCATGTAACAATTGTATGAATTAAATAAAATAAATAGAAAATATACTTACTTGCCATCAATCAATACAAGCCTCTTCCTTTTGCTGGAGGATGTGCTCTCGCTTGATGATGGAGTGGCAGATGAATTTGGCATGTGATCAGCAAACATCTCTTGCCGATGTTGCTCCTACTCAAAGGAGCTCTCATGCGTTGCATCAAAAGGGGAGTCGCCGCTGCACGTGCTAGCTGAACGCCTTTAAGGTATGAATCGATCATGACCCCTTATAGTACTGTACAAATAAAACAAATATAAATCATCTTAAATAATTAAAAAATACATAACATTCATTTCTATTTGTGTTGGCCCAGATGGCAACCCAAGAGGGGGGGGGGGATGAATTGGGTTCTTAAAAATTAGCCTTTTAAATTATTTAGCTTTCAAGATGCAATGAAGAAATTAACAAGCAATGCAAAACAGAATAAAGAGAGATAGAGTAGAGACAAATGACACGGCAAACACAAGATTTTATAGTGGTTCGGTGTATCCAACACCTACGTCCACTCCCAAGATTCACTTGGGTCCACACTATAATCACCCTAGATTACAGCAGAGTTGTTTTACAAGCTCACAACTCAAACTTGTTGTTTTCCCGGGCGCACAACGAACCCAGCTGGTTTTCGGGCTCACCAGCACAAAAACCCTAACCCAAGCTAACCAAGCTTGAACTGAGGTAAGACTACCTCCTCTAGTTCAATCCCCCAGATTGAGCTAGACACAAAGAATAGAAATATGTTTGTTTAGTTACAAGGCTCCTTAATGAGCAGATAAACAAATGTAAGAATAGAGTTTAGATAAGCCTGATTTGCAGTTGGTTGGCTTTGAGCTTTTCTTCTTTTCTTCAACTCCTTTGAAGTGTAGAACCAGGCCTCAGCTTGGATTCTTCACGGAAGATGTGTTGGAGTTGATTTGGGCTTTTCCTCTTTTCTTTGAGTGTTGGAAATCTCTTGAGACTCTTGAATAGCACTTGGATTTTCTTCTGAAGCTTCCTTGGATTTGAGCTTGAACACAGAAGGAACTTCCTTTGATTTCACACTCTTTCTTTCACTCTATTTTGAATCACGGATTTTTTCAACTGAAGCTCTGTTTTTCCGATTTTTCTTCTTTTTCTTTGAAATAAATCTCTCTCTATCGTCTCTCTTTGATTTGAAAACAGCTTCTCTATTTATAGATTCTGCAAGAATATAGCCGTTAGAGACAAAGAAAAATAGCCGTTAATCAAAAAACTTACCGTTGGAGCTGAGTTGGCATCCGTAAAAATTTCGCCCAGATTTGCTGGAGTCGACTCATGCTTTTCCCGAGTCGGCTCGAGCTCGTGATACTAAAATAGAAATGTTTAGAAAGTCATGGGGTCGACTCACCAAAAGTAAAGTGTCGACTCCTGAAAGTCGGGGGTCGACTCATGAAAAGTTGGGGTCGACTCGCGAAGTGCTCAGAAAAACACTCTCTGGTGTCTGAGCGGAGTCGACTCGCACAGTCATGGAGTCGGCTCGACAAATCGGGGGTCGACTCGAAATTACGTGGGTCGACTCGAGACAGATAGACATTTCTGTCTCTGAGGGAGTCGACTCTGAAACTCAAGAGTCGGCTCCGGAACGTATCAAAAATCAGAAACTTTTCTGATTGACTTTAAAATCGTTCCAGATTCATTTTAATTCATTGTTTTGACTTGAATTCAATAAAATTGACATTAAGAATTAATTCAAGAAGTATTCCAAAAACTCATTGATTAATCTATGAATTATAAAATTTCTTTTTGAAAGCTTAAACATTGAGCTTAAGTTACTTTCAAAATGATTAATGTCAAACTTTAACATTCTCATTGATTGTTCAAAATAAATTCATTGCACATTAAATAAACTCATTACATCTTTTAATGTACTCAATGGCTTTTAGTAATCATCAAAATCAAAAGGATTGGGGCATATAATTTTTCAATAATCTTCCAACAATCTCCCCCTTTTT
>UESW01002535.1:174983-202603 GCA_900491605.1 Calamus simplicifolius | reverse complement strand
TGGCAGTTGGTTACCTAAATTTTTGGACACGTTTTGGGAGGTTGGGAGTCGATACGATTAGAATCCCGTCAATTTTGGGATTGGTAGTTGATACGATTAGAATCCCATCAGTTATGGGTTTGATAGTGATCAGCCTTATCAGGAGCTTGAAACTCCGTTAATTATGGTCGGAGGGTTGTATTTGGCATCCGTTTTTATTTAAGGAAGTTTGCTCCAAGATTTTTGTGATCAGAGCGGTTCTTCCTTCAGAATATTTGGCATGGTATGAGATGGCAATGACACTCAAGTTGAGAGGAGGATCTTTGGCTCTCGACAAGATAGCTCGGCCAGATAGCTTGGCCAGATAGTTCGGCTCTGTAGCTCGACCCTGTAGCTCAACGATATAGCTCTTTTAGTGGTTGGTTGAATAGTGCTATTTATTGGTTCAATAATAGCATGTGATATGCTATATGCTAGTTTGACAAAGCTTATCTATGAGAGGTAAGTCATTCGCGAGCTGCTCACCTCTACTCATTCGTTGGAAGGGTGGGGAGGTGGTGTGGAGTGAAGGGAGAGGTGGAATAGTTTGTTTTTAGTTAAAGAGAGAGTAGTGTTTTAATAAGATTTGAACGAGTTAGAGAGAGGAAGGGATGGAGGATTTTTTTGTTTAATTTATGGTATTAAAAATTAGTACATAATATTAATTTACTTATACTTTTATTTTTATGCTGGTGAAAGAATTTGTAAATGACCTATGCTTGATACAATATTTTAAAATCACTAAGGGATTTCTAAGAAAAAATCCCTCTCTGATATCATTTTTTTTTTTTTAAAAATATCTTACCAGTACCAAGGGATTTTCCCATAGTAAATCTCCAAGGTATTGAACTTTCTTTACAAATTCTTTGCTAAAAATTATTTAAATAATCACTCATTGATCCTTTCAGATTACCAAGGGATTTCCAAGAAATTTATCAAGGAAAATATATTCCAAGCAAATCCCTTAGAGATTCCTTTCTGAAACTAGAGTTTGAATGTAATTTAAAATTGGTGCAAACACTAAAGTTCGAAAGAGGCTTCGATCTAATTCAGTATAGCTTTAATTCTTTTATGTGTCCTGTAAATAGAGTAATAATTTTACTCTTTAAATTTAGTCATGTAATTAAAGTTGATTTATTTTAATTTAAATTTTTGAGTCCAAGTAGGGTCAAATTGGTTTGTATTTAGTGAGTTTAGTAGTTGGATCCAAGAGAGGTATGGAATTGGGTTCAAGGTAAGCAAGTAAGCTTGAAGATTGTATGCATTCAACCACTCCAACAAATTAATTCAAGGTGGATGCCATTTCAGCAAGCATTTTTGGATGCCATGTCAACCTCTTAGTGTATACCTTATCAAGCCACATCACCACATACCGCATCACTAAGGGGAATTCAAATTCAAAGGAGGTGCCCACTTTTCTATCCTCTTCTTAAGCTTAGTTATAAGTTGTTTCAATCCTCCACCCTTATAGCTAGCTTAGGTTGCAACTTTCCATGAAAAACTCTATGTAATTCAAATTTTCAAAAGTCCCTTGGAGGCTTATCAATACTACTCCAAGCTCTTTTGTAAAGATAATTTATGATAAATGAAAGTTGAGTTTATTTTCTTCCATTTGTGTTAACAAATGTTCTTCGAGAGGGAGTAGGTGAGAGGCCCTCAGCTACTTTAAGAAAGTCATCTCCACGCCAAGATCCATTAGCCATTCTTCATTCCATTCTACCATCACATCCCATCTTCCAAGGTGCAAAAAGATCCACAAAGAAGGCTGGCCAAGCTACCTCAAATCCGCCAAGCTTCATCTTAATTTCAACCTTCCCTTCCTCTTCCTTCATTTCATTAATACTCCATCAAATTTTTATGTTCTTAACTCTAATTTGGTTTGTGTAGGATCCCCGAGAATTCTAGGTTCCAAAGAAAAAGGTCTTCCTGATAAGAAATAGATACAAGAAGTCATGCAACTAGAGAATCTTCTTGTCATCCAAGAACTCATCCTTGAGTGTAAACCTTCCAATCTCTGATTATTAATGGCCAGGTATCCCTCTTTCAATATTTTTTGATATGAAATATTAGAGTAACTAAGCCCTCGCCTATGTGGTTTCTTAGCCACAAAGATCTTTCTCTTTACTATTTTGAAGGATTCTCATCCAAGTCTAGTTTAACATGCAAATCCCTTCATAAATTTTTTGCTTTTTTACATGAAAATAGCCTAGCTTTACTTCTAGAGTTGGCTCTAAATACTAAAACTTAACACTTGACACTAGACATATAGTCAAACTCAATTTTCCTTGAATTTTGATTAAATTAACCTTTAAATTCCTGAAACACTTAATCAAAATCATTAGTAACATAAGAAATATACTCATATAGTTTTTTATTCATCAAAATGAATAATTGGTCAACAGAGATCGAGTTCGTCAAAAGGGTTGATGTAATTCAGCTTTAATGTGTCGAACCATACTCTAGTAGGTCCCCTAAGAGTTAAGGGAAAGGTACGGCATAGATCGTATATGAGGCTCCATGGAATAGCATTATTGATCTGAAGCTACTTAGATGGTCGTCTGGATCAGTTGTTCCGTTGTATGGCTCGATCACGGGGAGCTTTAAGTGCGATGGGACAGCTTCATTCATAATTTTTTCATTGAAAGGCAAACCTCATTCCACCCAAGATTCTGATAGATATGCGTTCTTAACAGCATCCAATTCCAAGTGCAACTCTTGGATTTTTTGCTTGAAGGCCTTGGCCTGTATTGATGGAGAAGCTGGGAGGGGAGATCGATGTCTTGGTGTTGAACCATGATAAAAGGAAGCTGGAGACAGAGTGGGCACGGCGGGGCCAAAGGAGGCCTTGTCTTCGATTTTTGATGGGGCTGGATCAATTTCTCCCACTTTATGGCTGGGTTGTCATGGGGACTCATGGCTTCAAACTGATTAGGTGGAGGAGCCACTAGTTGGATCGGCTTGGCTGCTCCAATGGGATGCTGCTAAGTGACCGTGGAAGGTTGAGGATTGGGTGCAATTGGGGGCGGTCTTCTTGGAGTCTTTGTACCAACTGCATTAATGCCAGAACTTGTTGGACCAATATGCTAAATTGGTCCTGCAAAATGGGTGCCATGGGTGGCGGTGGAACAGTGGGTTGGGATGGTTGTGAGGATGCCATGTTCTGCGAGGGGTCAGGCCTTTGAGAAGTAACATGATCAGGGGCATCTACGATCGCCCTTATGCGATTCACCATTCAAGATGATGTCCCTCTCTTTCGAACCTTTTCTTCCAGAACTTTCAAGTTTTTAGTGACTTGAGGCTCTTCCTCTAGCGCCAATTGTTGCTGCGGTTTTTATTTTTTGACTTGGGGGTGAGATGGCAGTGCACGTGGGGGTTCGGATGGCATCCTTCCATCCTAATGGACCTGTAAAATAGCGTCCTCACGTAGGGGATGAGGTGGGTGGTCCCTGTGGAAGACCCTCCGATGCCCATGTCAGTGGAAATCCTTGGCCACAGATAATATGGAGAAAGTTTTATAGGGAAGGAAAGTCTTGAGTATAATGATGTCAAGAGAGTTTTTTCATGTGTACCTAAGGGGTCCTGAGACCTGATGTTTTAAGACAGCAGAGAAGGTATGTTGTTACTTGATTTTCAAGGAGTAGTTGTAGAATTTGGAGAAGGATAAGGCCTTCAGAAGATTTCAAATCCCGCTAATCATTAAGGGGGAGTTATATCTGACTTCCGTTTTCATTTAAGATGGATTACTTTGGGAAGGAGTTTGAAATTCCTGTGATTTTGGTGATCTGATGCCCGAGATGTTCGGTGCAGGCCGAGGATCGGCAAAGAGAACAATCGGTCGGGGGAATCCCGACCGTTGAGGTTCAGTAATCCTGGTTCGAAGGTGAGACTCAGCGAAGAAAATCAAAGATCGATCGATCAAGGTTTGGTCTAGCGAGACTCGGACAGAGATGCTGATGTAGTAGTTTGACAAGACATCATTTGGCCCATAAGGATCGGTCACCGCAACCCAGGTCGGCCACAATTTGTTAGTCCACGTCAGCCGACTTATGCGGAAGCTTTTTTAACCGCATGACATCTAAACCTCCTCTGTTCCTATTTTCTTATTCTAATCACTATTAGTGAGACTTTAAGGGTCTGTTTGGATGGGAGGGAATGGAGGGAAGGGAATGGAAAAGGAGGAGAAAGGTCATAAGTTATCTTGTTTGGGAGGAGGGTGAAAAAAAAGGGGAAGGAAATGAGAGTAATCGATTCCCCTTCTTTCCCCTCAACGAGCGTAAATTTGTTAACCCCCAAATCGAGGTAAGCTAGGGAGGAAAAAAAGTTTAAGCATACTTTCTTGAAAGACCAAAATATCCTTCTCTATATTTATATCATTTTGACGGTTCATTATCTAGTCTAGGGTTTTTCTTCTCCTTCAACTTGCTGCTGTCTTTCGTTGCCGTTCTCTTTGTTATCGAGCACCGCCTTGAAACAGATCATTACGAGGCATGTCCGTTATCCTCTGTTCAACCCTTTTCGTCCTCTGCCGTTCGCTACCTTTGTTATTCTCCCTAGTTTTACTTTATTTTATTTTCTTCCAACTTATTTGCTTGCTGGTGTAGAGAGATTTGAACGAACTAGTTCTGTTACATTCTATAATTTGCTAATTTGCTAATGTACAATGATGTATGTCCAATATATCGGGTGGAGGAAGCATTTGCTTCTCGCATGGCCTGGCTGACGTTGTCCAGTTCTATGCACTCTTCGACTACCTAAAACAAGTAAACAATCACAGCCCTTGGTCTTATCTGATGGATCTATCGTTTGATCCATGGTTCTGAACGAATGGGATATAATTGTCACATATCTTTTTTCCTTCCTTCCCCTCTCTTTCTATCCAAAATAATTCATATTACCTTCCTTTTCCCTCCCCTCCATCCAAACAAGAGAAGAAGAACAACCTTTCCTTTCCCTTCCTTCCCCTTCCATCCCTTTCTTTTCTTTTACACTCCCCTTCCTTCCCTTCCAAATATCCAAACATAGAAGTGAATCAATTGGAGCCAGGGGATTGCTTGCCGGAGTTGTCTCGACTCGCTAGAGGTCGCCGTCGCTGTCCCTTCCTCTCTGACATCAGCTGGTCATCGGGTAGGTGGATCGAAACCCCTGTCCTCCTTTCGGTAATGTGGGAACTTAGCAATCTTCGCCTTGGATCCCTAATCGGATCATGTGGTTGGTCATGAAGGAGCCAGAGGCCACTCCATGCTTCTTCTCCTCCTTCCCCGGCAAAGGTCGCCGCTGTTGTGTTTGGTTGTTGGGGTGATCCAGTGGTTGTGGTGTCGCTGGAGTCTTAGATCTGGATCCGTATCTCGTTTGCCACAGCTCGGGCTTGGCTAACCGGCCGATCGAGGCCTCCTTGGCCGGCTCCCGCCCGTAGTCATCGACGGTTGAGCGGTGCCTTCGACCACGGGCGTCCTGGGTGGCAGCCTTTGTTGGCTTTCAATCGGGCACCGCCCGATCTTCAGTAGGTCTCCGGTCTTCGCCGCCGTGGAGGCGAGTTGGCCTTGCCGTGGTGGCCTCTGGCCATGGAGGAGCTCGACCGCTCTGTGGGGAAGAAGGCTTCAGCCTTCTTGGTGAGTTGAACTTGGCTCACCCGTTTGAGCCAGTAATGCTCGATCCAATTTAAAGGAGCCGGTCCAATCATTTAGGTTAGTGGTTGGTGGGTTTGAGTTCATGTTTGATCAAAGCCAATTTGGTTTCGAGCATTGCCGTGGCCCGAAGGGTGTGCTGTGTTGAAAAGTACTGCTATACCGGATGCGGTGCGGCAAAAACGGCACCACGCTCAATAATTGACGCTCGCTGCATACATGCATGTCAAAAATAAAAAAATATTTTTACTTTTAATATATGCACGCATACTATATATATTAATCATCAAGGCTGATGCATGTGAACTGTATCATTCGATGCACAAAGACTTTTTCGTCCTGTAAGCTTAAGTCGAAGCCCCAAGGTGTTGTGCAATTGCCTGTGGGTTGGGCTGAGATACTTCAGCAGTTCAGCGGAACCATTTAGTTTTTGATCGGGCTGAACCCAAGTGGGCTTAAGTCACGTTATTCAAGCCCTAGTTAATGCAACCTATTATAGTTAAGGAAAAATTTTTCGTGCATCTACGCAATGTAGAAAAAGGTGCACCATCCTTTCTTATTGATCTGCACCATATGTGCCATCTCTTCAAATATGAAAAAAGATATTTTTGTCTCAGTATACATGACGCGGACCAATAAAGAAAGACAGTGCATCTTTCCTGCACCGTACACGGTGCGCAAAGAATTTTCCTACAATCAAGTTCAACTTCAATTTTTTTAATTAAATATAACTTGGGCCAAAGAGATTAGTTTCCTAAACTAACCAAACCGGAGTCTGTGTATGGTCCGTCCATTAACGCCAAGTTGATGGTCCAGATCCAAGTAATTGGAATGTACGAGTGGGATTTTACTAAGCTTAAGTAAACCCATCTAAGCATAGGTATGAAGGGTATAATGTAATATCAGCAAATTGATTAAGAAGGATTAAATAGATCTCGGAAATAATGGTAAATGATCATTGATGATTAATTGACACGAGCAAGTTTGATAGCTCAAAATGATGCCTCGAGATTCATGCTAGAGGTCTGCAATGGCACGTGAGTTGTGAATTTTGCTCATATATGTTATATGATTTTTTTATTTTTTTACATAATCCTCACAGCATGCATTGCACTCATTGGTTCATCAACGCATTTAATTTTGCTCATATATGTTATGCTTTATTATGGTATTATGTTTTGAGTTGACATATGATCTTGTAATATCATAGATGATGCTATCATGGTTTTATAATGTGGCATGCCTCATATTATGCCAAAATGAGTTTTATTTTGTGGATGTGCTACCTGATATAAATAGATATGATGAGATAGCTTGATATGAGCCGACCCCATGTAGTTGGAAAAAGGCCTACATGAGTTGAGTTGAGTTGAGATAGCTTGATATGAGCATGTGGACTAGTAACTGTGGTGTTGTAGAGGTGGTATCGGGGCTAGGGCATGTAGATGTGGAACCCCATAAAACTGGTTTAGACTGACTTGATTTATAACGCCTAGGCATAGATAATTGATGATACATGACACTAGTTTGACCGAATATAAACCGAGTCTTGCTTACACATGTGGCATCAAGGGTAGAACATAGCCATGGAGGTTAAATGTAGATCTAATCTAAATTGACTAGGTTTATGATATGTGGCACAAGTGCAAGCACCAATCTGGGTGTTTAGAAGTTGCCAAGTTTGGTTTATACATACAAAATACTGGTAAGATTGAATCATAATTAGTATATATCATCAGTATGCCAATGTGCTGGTAAGGCTAAATCATCATTATACATTGATTGACTTATATGACATCAACATCACTGGTAAGGTCAAATATGTTAGTTATGCTACTTTGACTTAGAGATAATTGTCATCCAGTCATATAGGCCAATATTGTGTCAAGATGAGAGAAGATAAGATACGATGAGATAAGATAAGAAAAGATTATAAAATATTTTATTATTTAACTCAATATGGATTTATAGCATATGATGCAATATAATTTAATTCTATGTATTATTAAATACTCATTTCCATATCGTATTTACTTTTAAATTCATGTGTTGTATGCAGCATATCCATGTCCATAGTATAAGAATTTCTATTGGGCTATATGCTAATTCCATCTCAATTTTACTACAGGTTGAGGATTATGTTGCGAAACAGGATCTGAGTGAAGGATTAGAGGAGAGATAGGGTTGCTACATTTCCATTTATAATGCTTTTATTTACTCTTGCTGTCACTGGACTTTGTTGATGGAGATTTGGCTATGGATATTCATGAGTTAATATTTTAGTATAGTTTTGATGTTATACTATAAAGAGGACTTTTAATTATATGGCTTGTTGGGATTTTATAGTTGGGTGTGAATTTTCTTGTTTCTTTGTTGTATGTCTTAAGTATCAGAGTGCGCAACAGAAACATGATAAGCCTTGTATGCTTTTAGGGTTTTACCTTGAGAGTATGTAACCATGCTGTGTTGGTTCAAGTTGGTAATCAGTTCAGTGCCTAAGAAGATCATATAGTGATTACAGTATTGTACTTTGATTTCATTTCTATAAACTCCTGCATCATTTTTTGTTAAAACATTCTCATAAGAGAACCATAAAATTTTACCCACCTTCAGAAAAAAAAGGGAAAAAGAAATAAAAGAAAAAGAAGCAGGAGAATTACAAAATTTTACACCATGAACCTATCATTGATGAAGAACCAATATGGTTTAGCAAACGAATCTCGAAAGCAATTATCATATTTTTATTTATATTTTCTTACATTGCGCACAGCACAAAAAATGCAACTAGATCTTGGGCACGAAACCAGCAAATGGCTGCATTAAGCAGCAAGAGGACATTAGATGATGATAAGGGGGCTCCTCACTACATGATCATCCGAGACCCACCTCAAATTCCCTTCTGCGTTACTATTCCCACCACTCACTCTCACAGTGAAAGTCTTCTTCTCGTTCACCTTTGAAAAGTTGAGGATCTTTGGAGTGACGGTAATTGTTGCCCCCTCCGGCGCATCCACTTCGACCTTGTAACTTTCATTCGCTGCCCCAACATTGGTCACTGTTCGTTTCACGGTAGACCCGGGAGCCAAGATGAAGGATGGGTAGTTCAGCTGAGCTTCACTGATGGCTCCCACGTTAGAACAACTAATGTTACGGCGAGCAACGACAGATGCACCGCTCTGCCCTAACAATCCACAGAGATAGGCAATATAATCATTGGCATCCAGGTCATAAACCAGCCCTGGATCGGTAGCCTTTGATGGGTTCACATAGCCAGCACCCAGTGAAAAGAAGCTCGCCTTCTGGTGTTGTTCATCCCTGATCGGCTTCCCATCATTGCCCACGATATCAGAAGTTGTGATGATAGCAGACTTGATCGCAGCCGGCGACCATTCATGGTGTGCACCCTTGATGAGTGCTGCGATGCCACTCAAGTGGGGGGTTGCCATGGAGGTACCGGACAAAATGCTGAAGGTATTTGCACCACTCCCTCCAGAATCCACAGAGAAAGGCCAAGCAGCCAAGATGTTAAGACCCGGTCCCGAGATGTCGGGCTTCATAATGCCCGGGCTAGCTGAGTTCGGTCCCCTGGAAGAGAAGTAGGCAACCACTGGAGCCGGGGTTACTCCAATAACAGTACCATCGAAGGCGATCGAGGCTGTTGCATTGCCTGTACTATTCGCATATCCGGTAATATCAGAGCTATATTTATAGGGCAGCGTGGCTGAAGGCAATGCGGTTTCTCTTAGAACGACGGAATAGTCAGCACTTTCCGAGTTGAGAAATATCACCGCAGCCCCGCCTTCATTCTGAATCGCTGAAGCTGCGCTGGATTCAGCAGAGCTCAGATCGCACAATACGACCTTACCTCTAACATTTTCAGAGACGGAAGCACAACTTGTATCACCGGGTAAAAGTAGATCATGAGAGGACGATCCGATGCTTTTGGATTGATTAAGAGATTCGCCATAGAACTTCTCACCACTACCAAGCTCCACCACGGCCCTCAAGCTTCTATCTATGGAACCGGCCGCCACAGTGAGAATCCATGGGGCCTCATTAGAAAGTGATTGAGGAGACGGTCCTGCATTACCTCCAGCACAGGAGACAAAGATACCCTTTGCAACGGCAGCAAAAGTGCTTATGGCAATAGGGTCTTCGTCAAATGGTAAAGAAGTCCCACCGAGTGAGAGCGAGAGCACATCGACGCCATCTTTCACAGCTGCATCTAGCCCAGCTACAATCGCGGAAGTGGTGCAACCTTCTTCTGCGCACACCTTGTAGATCGCCAGATGAGCATGAGGTGCGATCCCAGAAGCCGTGCCGTTTGCCAACCCAAAAGATTCGGCATTCCGCACGAAGTTACCCGCAGCAGTGCTCGCCGTGTGGGTGCCGTGCCCGCTGTTATCGTCCGGGGCGCCAGATTCAACGAAGTTCTTGGAACCAATGATCTTATTGTTGCAACCGGTTGCGGAATTACACGACCCCTTCCACTTGGAAGGGGGGGCTGGCACTCCATCATCCCTGAATGAAAGATGCGTGGCATGGACTCCAGTATCCAAAAGTCCAATAATGACCCCTTTGCCAAGGCCGGAAGGCCCCAGAGCCCTCTCCCTTGCTTAAGGCCGAGAAAGCTTGGCGTATGGGTGGTGAGCAAAGGGATGAGCCTGTCCGGATAGTCTCGCACAAAGCCTGTCTTCTCGGCCATGCTGTTCACCTCGTCCTCGGTTAGCTTAGCAGCGAACCCACTGAATACTTCCGAGTAGGAGAAGATCAGCCGTGACTCATCCGAGTTTGAAACAGAACTGGGTAGAAAAGATCTGTAATAGCTTTCGAGATCGGTGGAGCTGTCATAGTGTAGTTTGGAGGCGATACGTGAACTATGTAAGTTCGTAGCTGACTAGAATCGTCGGCCTGGACATGGTGGTAACGGGACACGACGGGAGAGAAACTGGAGAGGAATTGGATGAGGGAAAGGACGACAACGGAGAACGATAACACCTGGTGGGTTTCCATAGCTTTAGAACTGCGAGTGTTTAACATTTGGTTGTGCGAAAGAAATAGTGCCTGTGTTAACCCGTTAGTTAGGAAGGTCTTTAATTTTGATTCAAGAAGAAGGGGAAAGGAGTAATAGGTGAGCCACGGAAAGAAATGTTGCAGCTGGATTTTTGAAGAAACAGTGTGTGGATGATTGCATGCCAGAAATTGTGGTGGCTTTCGTTTAATTTGGTATGATTGTCTTTGTTTGGAATCGGAAAATGAGCCCCCAGGTATTGCTAATTTGCTTCGAGGATCATTTAGGTCCGTCTAGAATGGCAGGAGAATGGAAGTGCTTTAAGAAAGAGCTTTTATAGCGATTGCAGCATTAAATTCTTAATTTTTGAATGTGGACCGACTCCCGTATATACAATCGTTGCATTTTGATCTCGTTTGACTGTCAGGAATTTCCTAGAAAGAGTGTCTTTACTGGAAGAAAGATCTCCAGCCGGATGTTGTTTGGTTACCGTGTCCAAGTGTCCACACAATCAATTTAGAAGAAATCATATCAAAAAGAAGATTCTTTTCATCGGTAAGTCAAAACCCATCAACAAATTGGAAAGCCTCTCTTTCTATGGTAGCTCGGCTCCAAAAATTCCCTCTTTCTATGGTAGCTCAATTCCAATAACCGACCTCAACAAGGTATATACTTTGCACCACCGCAGAACTCATGGTAAGTCGATATTAATTCCGCTTCATCTTTCTATCTGGCTGTTAAATGTATGAGATAGAGAAATATATATCCCTTCTAAAATTCACTAAAGTTTCTAAAAAAGTATGATAGATGATAGAAAGTTGTTCTATTATATATTAACAATTAATTGTTGACTTATGTTGTTGCTAAATTTCGTTCTTCGGCTTGGAGGTAGTATACGTCGGGATCCGAGTAGCGCTCTGGGTATGCCTACAAGGCAATCTTTACACAGAAAGCATAAGGGTGGCCCTGCGAAACCCTCCGACGCCTAAGTCAGTAAAAACTCTTGGCAAACAGATGAGAGAAGAAGCTAGGATCTCTCTTTCTCTGAGAGAGTTTCTCAAGGAGTAATGACCTTTGAAAGAGAGAATATGAAAGCCCTTTTTTTTCTTACCTGAAGGGTCTAGGGACATGGTATTTATGCGCTGCCAGGATGGTGAGTAGTTACCTGACTTCTTGGGCGCATTTTAGAAGTTGGCATCCGATAAAACCGAAACCCCATCGGTTAAGAGAATCGGCAGTTGATGAAGCTGATGGACATTTTATTAGGAATTTGAAATCTCGTTGATCATGGACCGAGTACTATATTTGGCTTCCGTTTCTATTTTGGAAAGTTCACTCCGTAATTCTTGCGATCGGGATGGTTCATCGTTCGAAATATCCAACGTGGTTTGAAGCAGCAATGGCACTTAAGTTGAGAGGATGAGGGTTGATCCTGCGAGGTATGGAGATGGTTCAGCCTTGCAAAGGTTCTGAGATAGCTCGGCACTGCTGAGGTTCAAAGATAGTTTGGCCCTACTGAGGTACGGGAAACTCGGTCCTACCAAGGTTCGAAGATTGCTGATGCCAGATCATCTTTCTTGAATTTCATGAGGGAATGGTGGTCTTCTTCTCCTTTCGTGCATAATTATCGGTCCCAGGTGCCATCACTTGGCAGAGAATAAGCGGTGAGGCCAGGTCTCGTCAAACATGTACCAATGCCGAAGACCAAGGTCGAATCTAGGATCGGTGCTGAGACGGATTCTAGAGTCGATGCTGAATCTAGAAGCTGAGATCGACTTTGGTGTTGGTGCCGAGTTTGACTCTGGCGTTGATGTTGAGATCGACTCTGGCATCGGTGTCGAGTTTGACTTTGGCATCGGTGCCGAGCTTGACTCTGGCTGTCTGTTAGACAATAGCTTCGTCAGTCAATTTGAACATGGCTTGATCAGCCACATCAGAGATAACTCGTCCCTTGTTACCACGCATGCTTATTGATGCAGCAATGATTTTCTTCTGCATAACATGCTTTGCACTTCCTAGTCCAAAGCGTAGGTTTGAGCATAGAGAGTAGAGTCCCTAGATGGCTTTGTTCTCTCCTTATAATAGCAATTGAGATTGCTCGGTTGTGCCGAGGCTCAGAGAATTTTTTTACTTGGCCTATCTAAGGTATGGAGAAAAGATTTTACTTAGCCCTGCCAAGGTTCAAAAAAAATGCGGCCATATCGAGGTATGAAGAAAGTTTTACTTGGCCCAGCCAAGGTACGAAGAAGGCTCGGTCATGCCGAGGTTCGGAGGACTTGATCGGCCTTGTCGAGG
Source organism: Calamus simplicifolius (assembly GCA_900491605.1). NCBI lineage: Eukaryota > Viridiplantae > Streptophyta > Magnoliopsida > Arecales > Arecaceae > Calamus > Calamus simplicifolius. The sequence continues at coordinate 189,655 of UESW01002535.1, read as the reverse complement.
CTCGAAGGATCTTTTACTTGGCCCTGCCAAGGTACGGAGAAAGCTCGGCTATGCCGAGGTTCGGAGGACTCCGGTTGGTCTTGCCAAGGCCTGGTGATGCGAGATGTACCATGCAAGAGATTAATATAGAGCAATGATTCATATTTAAGATGCATTACTTTTCAAAACGAGTAAGAATAAACTAAGGAAGAATATGCGAAGAGTAAAGTAATTATTCGCAGAACATGATTCACTAAGTAATAAAAAAAATAAGATCCTAGGGTTAAGAAAGCACTACTTAGAACATGCTCTTTTTTCAACAAAATAGAACTTATGAGAAGGGATGGGTTTGATTACCAGGAAATAATGGTCTTTGTCCAAAAAGATTGGATCAAACAGCTCTCAGGATGAGCGTCTAAAAAATGAAGCTATGCTACCACAGATGTTTCGGCTTTCCTTCAGATGATTTGGAGGCAATGAGGACTTTATCTAAGGATCGTAGCACCTTGGCGTCTTGGAACTGGGATGCTTGGAATAGGTGTTGAATGGATATTTGTTGGGCTTCTCACCCTCTCCCTCATAGAGTGTCAATGCTCAAAAGCATTGGAAAATAGAAGAAGAATACTCTTTTTCATTAATCATAAATTGTCCTTTACAAGAAGAAGGAAGGGGTTTTTATAATAAACCCTAACCCTTGAATTACATGAAAAAAAAGAAAAGAAAATAAGGGTGCCATATTGTTTTCAAACAAGGAGATAGACGACATCTTGAAACAAGAGAAGAGATCAGGGGATAGCTTTCCCAAATAAAGAGATAGGCATATCTTGAAACCAGAGAAAGAGATCAGGGGATGGCGCCATATCTTTTTCCATAAGGAGTGGCGATAAGTTACCTTCCATAGGGAGCTTATTTGCTTTCTTTTATGCTAAGATGACTTCATAAAAATCTTGGGATGCTCTAATTGAGTAGATGGCACCTACTTTGACTGGGATTCCATATGGAGGCTTATTTGATTCCTTTTATGATCATGGATCTTCAACTTTTTACACTTTGACTCAATAAATCTTGACTTGACTCAAATAAAATTACTAGAGTCATACTTGACTAAATTATTAGACTCATATTGATAAAACTTGATTACAAGACTTAGAGTCAAACCAACATAAAGTAAGAAATTTATAATGACTCTGGACTCAAATGAATTGACAGAAATCAAAAGTCTAACTTTATCAATCAAAATCTATAATGAGCTCAGTAACCTCTGTCTGATCCTGATGCTCGCACCAATTCTCTTTGGTGGGAGAAACTGCTTCAATAGGTCTGGATCGAGGAGCTGCAGATTCTCTCGAGTGATCCATAAATCCTTAGATTCTGATCGACCTTGCCAATGAACTAAATAACGTTGATAGCCTTTTTTGGGTAATAATAGCTTGGTCATCCAAGATACGCTTAATCCTTTTTATGCTCCTAGGTAAATTTATTGGTGGACACTTAGGTATGGGTTCACTTTTAAGAATAGGGTCGGATCCAAATGGCTCATTAGGTATCATTGTTGGTTCCCTATACTCAACTAGGTCGGAGATATTGAAGGTTGAGCTAACGCCAAATTTGGATGGTAACTCGAGCACATAGGCTTTAGGTCCAACTTTCCTTATTACTTTGAAGGGTCCATCTCATGGGCATGTAACTTTTTCATGCTCCCCGAAGGAAACCGCTCGGGTCTAAGCTTAACCATCACATAATCTTCCTTAGTAAATTCTTTAACTCTCTTTCAAAAATTAGCCATGTTTTATAAGTATCATTGCTCAAATTAATCTTATTTATAATTTTCTTATGCAAATCTAACATGTTGTTCAAATGATTCAGCTGACTCAGAGACTCATGCATGTATGGGCAAAGGGATTAGATCTATGGGTCTATTAGGCTTATAACCATGGAGAATCTTAAATGGACTCTTGCATGTGGTCCTATTAACTGAACTGTTGTAGGCGAATTCAGCTCTAGGTAACAAAAGGTCCAAATTCCAGTGTTTTTACCTATAAAATATCTCAACAAGTTTTCAAGGATTCGGTTCAATATTTCAGTCCGGCCATCAGTTTGAGGATGGTAAAAAGTAAAAATTTGAGCTTAGTCCCTAACAAGTGCTAGAGAATTTTTCAAAAGTAACTCATGAATCGAACATCCCTATCAGATACAATAGTTTTGGTAGGCCATGTAACCTAACCACTTCATCTAAGAAAAGTTTGGCCACCTTAGAGGCATCAAAGTGGCTCAGTGGAAAGTGCTTAGTGGAATTTATCCTATAATATGGAAGATTAGGCAAAATGGCTCATGGGACTAGATCTATAGTATGTTGGATGTCCCTTAAAGATGGTAATTGATCAGGAAGTTCTTCAGAAAATATATCTTTGAACTCTTTCAAAAGTTCTACAACCTTTTAAGGGTGTTCTTTTTGGGTTTGATCATGAATTTTCCTAGTAATTAAGATCCAAATTGGTGAACCCTCAGTGATCTCACGCTTAGTTCTTTAGCACTGATCAAATTTAATCCTGATTTCTTCTCTTTTAGGTTACTAAATTCCCTCTTAATGTGATCCTTAGGTGGAGTTGGGTTTATCACAAACTTCTTCCCATGGTGATTAAAGGAGCAGGAGTTGGATCCACCATATGGGGTAGCATCATGGTCATATAACCAAGGTCGACCTAAGATGATATTGCTAACTCTCATAGGAAGGACATCACACCATACCTTTTCTTGATAGGATTGTAGTTGGATCATGACTTGGCATCTCAGTTTAATGGGGAATGGAAGTTGAGTCTATCCAGGATACCTTATAGGGATTGGGATGGAAAACCATAGATAAACCTAGGGTTTTGATAACATTGGTTAAGATGGCATTAGCATAGTTTCCACTATCTATGATGATCTTACATACCTTTTCTTCTAACTTCACAAATGTCTGTAGGATATGGGTCCTATGCCAATCCTCTTGTTCTTTGGTTTGGGTCAAGATACACTAACAACTCTCAATAAATCAAATGACTCAATGACTTTCTCATCTCCTTCATATTCATCCACTAAGTGTATTTCAGCTTCATACACTTCTCCTTCATGCTCATCAATGGGTTCATGATCTTCTTTCTCTTGTTCTTTTATGTGTAGGGATCGGGTTGGGCATTGACTAGCATAGTGTCCCAATTTATGACATCTAAAATAAGAAGCATTAGGATTAGGATTCCTCTGAACTTCAGGTGACTTACCCTTATCTTTCTTGCGGGTCAATAGGGTTCTAGGAGTAGGTCGGCTTGGGTGCACTTGACTAGACCCTGGTTTTTGATTAAGGGTACCGTTCCTAGTGGATTTAGATTGACAAATTATGGGTCCCCTTTGAAATCTCTCATAGTCTCTAGCTATCTGATAAGCCTGTTCAAGATCATGGACTTCTCTTAAAATTAATTCTCTCTGAATGTCCTCATGTAGTCCAGCCCTAAATCTAGATAGGGTCACAACTTCAGATTCATCTATGCTATACCTCATGACATACTCATCAAATTTGGCTATGTATTCAGAGACGATCTTGCTTCCCTAACTCAGCCTCTGCCATTGATTTAAAAGTCTCTGATGATAGGATATAGGGAGATACTTTTTTCTAAGCTTAAGTTTTATAGCTCTCTAGTTAGCTATGGGTATGTCTCCCCTTTGCCTAGTTATCCTTTCAACATTCCCCCAGTATAGTCTAGCTTGTCGGACTAACTTAAGTTTGGCAAATTTGACCTTCCTTCCTTCCGACATCTCATACTACTTAAAGTATTGGTCCATGTTACTTTTTCAATCAACATACACCTTAGGGTCTAAATTTTGGTCAAAAGTGGATGCATTGAGTCATTTATTCCTAAAGACTCTTTCCTCCAAATTCACAAAGTCTTGGTATGGGCATCTAGGGTTATGTTCAGGGGTGAGACCATGATGATGGGCTCTTGGACTAAGGAGAGTTGGTCTAGGTGATTCAGGTTCAGTGTGGTTCAATCGATTTCTGCAAGGGTCCCAATTCGCTCTTCCATTTGGTCAACCATATTGTTTAATTATCCAAATTGTTCAGTCATGGTTCTTATCAAAGTTTCAAGATTGGGATCCATAGTGTAACTTGGTTTTGTTTGAGGATGTTGGTAATGGACTCCTGACCTGGTGGTCATGCAACACACAAATTCGTTATAGGGTTTCTAGACCTAGAAGCTCAAGTAGAATGAATCAACTCAAACTACAATCAACTCAAAATTATCCTTTCCACTGGCCAGGTAAGAGGTAAGGTTATGGGAGGCTCCCTCTGCTCTCACAGGGACCTAATTAGAAACCACAAGTCCACTTAACACATTTGTCGTTTGACCCCTAGCCTTAGACACCACTTTCAAAAAATAACTGAAGGATTGAGTGCACCAATTTCATCACAATATTTGGAACTCAACCATATGGGTGTCCCAACCTTTGCTTTAGGTTTCTACTCAATTTTAATTAGGCTTGGGATCGAGATGAGGGTGGTTGTTTTGGGCCAAGGAAAGGTGATGAAATCCTTTCCTTACCGGAGATATAGAAATTGCCCTTAAGTGAATTCAGTGATGCATGCACACACATGGAAACCTAAAATAAAATATGTAGATATATATATATATGTATATATTTTATTTTATTATTTATTATTATTTTTTATATTGTAGATATGAAAATAAGAAGAAAATTATAGATTTAATGAAGATTAATTAGATGATTGCTAAGGGTCTCATGTCCGATCGTAGTTTATTATTCCCATGGGTCATGATAGTATACTTTCGTATACCCGCTCAGGAGGCATGAAATCCTAAATAATGCAATTCTTATATATATATATATATATATATATATATATATATATATATATATATATATATATATATATATATATATATATATATATATATTTTAGCAATATGCATGAACATATCTTAGCCTGCTCTGATACCAAACTGATGCAGGATGTACCATGTAAGAGATTAACATAGAGCAATAATTCATATTTAAAGTACTTTACTTTCTGAAATGAGTAAGAATAAACTAAGGATGAATATGTGAAGAGAAAAGTAACTATCCGCAGAACACGATTCACTAAGTAATAAAGAAAACAGGATCCTAGAGTTGAGAAATTACTATTTAGAATATGCTCTTTCTTCAACAAAATAGAACTTATGAGAAGGGATGGGTCTGATTAACAGGAAATGATAGTCTTTGTCCTAAAAGATTGGATCACACAACTCTTAGGATGAGCGCTTGAAAGATGAAGCTATACTACCATAGATGTTTCAGCTTTTCTTTAGATGATTCTGGAGGCAAGAAGGACTTTATCTAAGGATCGTAGCACCTTGGCGTCTTGGGGCTAGGATGCTTGGAATAGGTGTTGGAATAATTATTTGTTGGGCCTCTCACCCTCTTCCTTATGGAGTGTCAATGCTCAAAAGCATAGAAAAATAAAAGAAGAAGACTCTTTTTCATTAATCATCAATTATCCTTTACAAGAAGAAGGGAGGGGTTTTTATAATAAACCATAACCCTTGAATTACATGGAAAAAAAAGAAAAAAAAAAATAAGGGCACCATATTGATTTCAAATAAGGAGATAGGCGACATCTTTAAACAAGAAAAAGAGATCAGGGGATAGCTTTCCTAAATAAGAAGATTGGCGGCATCTTGAAATAAGAAAAAGAGATCAGAGGATAGCTTTCTCAAATAAGAAGATATGTGGCATCTTGAAACCAGAGAAAGAGATTAGGGGATGGCACCATATTCTGCTTTCCATAAGGAATGGACGATAAGTCACCTTCCATAGGGGGCTTATTTGCTTCCTTTTATGCTGAGATGACTTCATGAAAATCTTGAAACGCTCTAATTGAGTAAATGATGCCTACTTTGACTAGGATTCCATGTGGGGGCTTATTTTCTTTCTTTTATGGTCTTGGGTCTTTAACTTCTTACACTTTGACTCAGTAAATCTTGACTTGACTCAAATAAAATTACTAAACTCATACTTGACTAAAATTACTAGACTCATACTGATAAAACTTGATTACAGGACTTAAAGTCAAACCAATATAAAGTAAAAAATTCATAATGACTCTGAACTCAAATGAATTAATAGGAATTAAAAGTCTAACTATATCAATCAGAAATCCATAATGAGCTTAGTAACCTCTGTCTGATCTTGATGCCTGTACCACCTGGAGGATCTTTTACTTGGCCTTGCCAAGGTACAAAGAAAAGATTTTACTTGGCCCTGCCAAGGTTTGAAGAAAACTTGGCCATGCCGAGGTATAAAGAAAATTTTACTTGGCCCAGCCAAGGTATAGAGAAGGCTCGGCCATACCGAGGTTCGAAGGACTCCGATCGGCCTTGTTGAGGCCCAGAGGATCTTTTACTTGACCCTGCCAAAGTACAAAGAAAAAATTTTACTTGGCCCTGCCAGGTTCGAAGAAAACTCGACCATTCTAAGGTACGCAAAAAATTTTATTTGGCCCAGCTAAAGTACAAAGAAGGCTTGGCCATGCTGAGGTTTAGAGGACTCTGGTCAGCCTTGCCAAGGCTCGAAGGATCTTTTACTTGGCCCTGCCAAGGTACAGAGAAAAGATTTTACTTGACCCTGCCAAAGTTTGGAGAAAACTCAGCCATGCCAAGGTACGGAAAAAATTTTACTTGGCCCAGCTAAGGTACAGAAAAGGCTTGGCCATGCCGAGGTTCGGAGGACTCCGATTGGTCTTGTCGAGGCCTGAAGGATCTTTTACTTGGCTATACCAAAGTATGAAAAAAAGAATTTACTTGGCCCTACTAAAGTTCAGAGAAAACTTGGCCATACTAAGGTATGGAGAAAATTTTACTTGGCCTAGCTAAGGTACAGAGAAGGCTCGGCTGTGCTGAGGTTCTGAGAACTCCGATCGGCCTTGCCGAGGCTCGAAGGATATGTTACTTGGCCCTGCCAAGGTTTGAAGAAATCTCAATCATACCAAGATATGAAGAAAGTTTTTCTTGGCCTAGTCAAGGTATGAAGAAGGCTCAACCATATCGAGGTTCGGAGGACTCCGATCGGCCTTGTCGAGGCCCGAAGGATGAATCCGTAGGTCAATGATACAGTAAGATCTGCCTTTCATCCATAACTCAAGAAAGATTATTATTTAATAAAACATATTTGAATTGAAGAGTAAAATTTTATTACAATAAATAAAATGGCTCAGTTTAGGCATACTTCACTAGTAATATGCTTGGGGTTTATCCGAGTTTCATGTCCTGGGGGTACTGTGTCCCTTGATGGTCTTTATTGCTCAAAGGTGATCCGAGTTTCATGTCCTGGGAGTATTGTATCCTTTGGAGCTCTTAATTGCTCGGAGGTGATTCGAGTTCCATGTTTTGAGGGTACTATATCCCTTGAAGGTCTTTATTTGAAAAGACGAGCCCCTCGCATCGAGCCCTTTTGGTGTCGAGCTTAGGTGCCGCCCTGGTGTCGGGCTTTGGTGCTGATCTGGCATCGAGCTTTGGTGTCGACACTGGAGTCGGTCTTAGTGCTGAGAGGATGAGATACTCAAATTTCTCTTTATTAGCTGGTTGTGTATATCACTGGTAGTACCAACAGAGATTGTCCAAATTCCAAGTGCGGAGGAGTGGCTTTCTGTCGAGTCCTTCGATCCTGTATGCTCTACAGTGGAGGGCTTTAGTAACCTGGTAGGGCCCTTCCCAGTTTGGTGATAGTTTTCCCCCCTCTATGTGGTTTGAAACCTCGTCTCATCTGAGGACCAGGTTTTCAGGGAGGAACGCCTTGGGGAAAACTTGGGCATTATAGTACCTTGCGGTTCTTTGATGGTAAGCGGCCATCTTGAGTTGCACCCGGTCGTGTGCCTCTTCGACAAGGTCGAGGTTGGCCCATAGCTGATTTGGATTGTCCTCCTCATTGTATGACTCCACCCGAGGGCTGGGAATGTCGATCTCTACTGGGATAACATCTTCTGATCTAAACACGAGGCTGAATGGAGTCTCTCCAGTGGGAGTCTATGGCATCGTATGGTATGCCCACAGCACATTTGGAAGCTTCTTCACCCATATTCCTTTAAAGTCATCCAGATGCATTCTGAGCCCCTAAAGGATGGTACGGTTTGTAACCTTGGTCGCTCCATTCATTTGCGGATGATCGGCATAAGTAAACCATTGGCAAATGCCCAGCTAAGCATAGAATTCTCTGAAGGGGTATTATCGAACTGCCGGCCATTATCGGTGATGAGGGTGTGGAGTAGCTCGAATTGACAGATGACGAATTTTCAAAAGAAAGATCTCACCTTACCTTTGGTGATCTTTGCGAGTGCCTCAGCCTCCCATCCACTTAGTGAAGTGGTCGATGGTGACGAGTAGGAACTTTCGTTGATCGAAGGTTAGAGGGAATGATCCTAGGATGTCCATCCCCCATTGGGCGAAGGGCCATGGAGCTGACAGAGGGCTTAGCTGGAAAGTCGGCCGTCCCTAGATGTTGGCATGTCATTGATAGCTATTGCACTTCCGAACCAACTCGGCGGCATCCTCTCGCATGGTAAGCCAATAGTACCACTGGAGCAGGGCCTTGTATGCTAGTGCTCTGCCCCCCAGGTGGTTCCCATAGATGCCTTCATAGATCTTGCGAAGGATATAGTTGGCATCTGCAGGGCCAATACACTTGAGGAGGGGGTAAGAAAAAGTCCTTCAGTACAGTTGTCCGTTGAGCATCAAGAACTTGGAAGCTCGCCACCTGAGTAGCTTGACCTCCATAGGGTCAGCAGAAAGAGTGCCATCGGAGAGGTATCGGATGTATGCATCTATCCAGGTAGACTCTTGGTTGATCGACAAAGCTTCCTCCATTGCATCAATTCTTGGGGCCTCCAGATGCTTCACGTAAGTCCTCCCTAGGGCCCTGTCGATCGAAGTGGCCAAGCGGGACAAGGCGTTGGCCCTGGCATTCTTGCCCCTAGGGATGTTGTTGATGCTAAAGTAAGTAAAGAATGAGGTCTGTGATTAGACCTTACTCAGATAGCGTGACATCATGGGATCTCGAGCCTCGTACTCCCTAATGATTTGCCCTGAGATGAGTTGGGAGTCGATGAAGGCTCTGAGGTGCTTTACTTTAAGCTCCCTTGCGAGCTTTATTCCTGCCAGCAAAGCCTCATACTCGGCTTGATTATTGATGGCTGAAAAGAGGAACTGAAGGGCGTACTCTACCACTACCCCCTCTAGACTCGTGAGGATGAGGCCCACTCTGCTTCCTTGGGAATTCGATGTGCCATCCATGTGGAGGTCGCGAGTACTGGGTTGAATTAGATGGGCCACATGGGGGTCATGAGTACTGGGTTGAATCCGACTTTGGACTCGATGCTAGAGACCGACTTTAGAGTTAGTGCTGGAGGTCGACTCTGGCATCGGTGCTGGAGGCCGACTCTAGAGTCGGTGCTGGGGGCCTACCCTGGAGTCGGTGTTGGGGGCTTATCCTAGCGTTGGCACTGGGGGTCGACCCTAGCACCGGTGCTGGAGGCCGACCCTAGCGCCGGTGCTGGAGGCGACCCTAGCACCGGTGCTGGAGGCTGACTTTAGCGCTGATGCTGGAGGCTAACTCTAGCATCGTTCTTAGTGCCACCCGGATTAGATGAGGACTCTGGGGGTCCTTGCTGAATGGCTTTGCCCATCTAATTCTCATCTCCATCAGTTACTTTATCCATTGGCCCTAACATGGCTTGATCAGCCATATTAGGCATGATCCCAACCTTGTAGAATGTCGTTAGAATTGGTTAAACTGCTCTTCAGCTCATTCAATGGATAGCCTTTCCTGCATTGGTCAATAGTATCAACATCATCAACTAATATAGTGTTGGCCCAGATGGCAACCCAAGAGGAGGAGGGGGGGAGGGGGGGGGGGGGGGGTGAATTGGGTTCTTAAAAAATTTGATGCTTAAAAATAATTTCACAAAGTGAAAGTGCACAAGGAGAGTGTAGAGAGTGTGGTACTAAGAATGCAATGCTAAGTATAAAGATAGAGTAGAGAGAAGAAGAGACAAGCACGATAAATACATGATTATAGTGGTTCAGTATTAGCTACACCTACATTCACTCCCAAGCAACTCTTGGGCCTACACTATAATCATCCTGATTACAACTGAGTTGTTTTACAAGCTCACAACCCAACTTGTTGTTTTACAATGGGATCACAATAAACCCAGCCGATTTTCATAGGCTCACCAGCACACAACCTATCACAAGCTAACCTTAGCTTGCACAAGGCCAACTGCATCGCCTGATTCAATCACCTGATTGAATCAGAAACCAAATGTATCAAAGAAATGGTTACAATAGAATGAAAGCTCCTCAAATGAGCAAATAAACAATATAAGTGAGATGGAAATAGAAAAGCCTGATTTGAAGATCTTTGAGGTTGAGCTTTTCTTCTTTTCTTCTTGGATGATCTTCCTCAAGATAGGATTGAAGCTTTGAAAGAAACGTTGATGCTGAGAATGTAGAAGAACTAGGGCTCTTGCTTTTCTTTTTCTATTTGAAGGAAATCCTTCAGAGTTGGCTTTTGAATGCTTTGGATTTCTCTAAACTCTTTTTTGAACACTTGGGATTCAAATTGAAGCTTTCTCTCTTGATATTTCTTTATTCTTTTCTTGATTTCTCTTCTTGTTTCAAATGGTTAGAACCTTCCTTTTATAATCTCCTCTTAATCCATATTTTGATGAAAAGTAGCCGTTAAAAGTGCTCATGGATGAGTCATTTCTAATACTTCTGAAAATCACCTTCGACATATTAGAGTTGGCTCTAATCTGGCTTGGGGTTGGTTCTAAGTCGAAATGCTTGAATAGTAAAGTTCGTCCATCGTAGAGTCAGCTCTAACTTTCCTTGGGGTCGACACATTGTGTGCTAGAGTTGGCTCTAATTGAAGCGAGTGTCGGCTCTAATTTTTCTCTAAAATATAGTCTCTGTTTGTCAATTAGAGTCGGCTCTAATTCCACGTAGGAGTAGGCTCTAATTTGACTCCGAAAAGAGGTTTTCTGTTCTCATATTAGAGTCGGCTCTAATTTTTCTGGAGTCGGCTCTAAACCATGCCAAAAGTGCCAAACTATTTTGATACGCTTCGGAGTCGACTCTAATCCTTCTAGAGTTGGCTCTAATGTCTGAACATGACACCAAAGTTTGAAAGAGGCTTCGATCTAATTCAGTATGGCTTAAATTCTTTCATGTGTCCTGTAAATAGAGTAATAATTTTACTTCTTTGAATTTGAGTCATGTAATTAAAGTTAGTTTATTTAATTTAGGTTCTTGAGTCCAAGTAGGGTCAAATTGGTTTGTATTTAGTGAGTTTAGTAGTTGGGTCTAAGAGAGGTATGGAATTGGGTTCAAGATAAGCAAGTGAGCTTGAAGATTGGATACATTCAACCACTCCAATAAATCAATCCAAGGTGAACGCCACTTCAGCAAGCATTTTGGGTGCCATGTCAACCTCCTATGTACACCTCATCAAGCCACATCACCACATGCCACATCACCAAGGAAAATTCAAATTCAAAGGAGCCGTCCATTTTTCTTTCCTCTTTTTAAGCTTAGTTATAAGTTATTTCAACCCTCCACCCTTATAGCTAGCTTAGGTTGTAACATCTCATGAAAAGCTCCATGTATTTCGAATTCTCAAAAGTCCCTTGAAGGCTTATAAATACTACTCCAAGCTCTCTTATAAAGATAATTTATGATGAATGAAAGCTGAGTTTATTTTCTTCCATTTGTGTTAGCAAATGTCCTTCGAGAGGGAGTGGGTGAGAGGCCCTTAGCTAATTCAAGAAAGTCATCTCCACACCAAGATCCATTAGCCATTCTCCATTTCATTCTACTATCCCATTCCATCTTCCAAGGTGCAAGAAGACTCCACAAAGAAGACCGGCCAAGCTACCTTAAATCCGCCAAGCTTCATCTTAACTTTAACCTTCCTGTTGACCCAATTGAGGATTTGATGATTAACAAAACTATTTGAGTATAACATTTGAACTTACTAATGATTTTGGTTTAATTTTTCAGTTTATGATATGTTCTATTAATCAAAATCATAAGATAAATTAAGTTCTAGTTTGAATCTAATGTCAAGGTAAGATTGCAGACATTAGAGTCGATACATGGAATCGCAGAGTCGACTCCGGAAAATGGCACGGACTTAGAGTCGACTCCGGGACTGTTAGAGCCGACTCCAACAGAAAAGATAGAACGATGGTTTTTTAGGCCACGACTTAGAGTTGACTCCCGAACTGTTAGAGTCGACTCCAGAAGATTTTTGTGTCGACCCCAGAAAAGTCAGAGATGACTCTAGATCGAGCGGATTAAAGAAATTCGAGTTAGAGCCGACTCCAGAAAAGTTAGAGCCGACTCCAAAATGTTAGACGCGACTCCAGAACTGTCAGAACGACTCTAAACTTTATCTTTATTTTTTTTAATTCCAACGGCTATTACTATTTATGGATCTAATCATTCTTACACTTGTTTCTAATGGATAGTTTTAATCTATTTATGGATTAATCGAGATCTTTAAGAAGAGGGTTTGCTGCATCCGAAAGAGAAGAGACAAGAGAGACAAAAAGAAAAGAATAGAGAGAAATCTGTGAAATCCATCAGAAAATCAAAGGAGAAAAGAGGAAAAAACTCGTAAGGAAAGATCATACTGATTCCCCAAAAGAAAAGAGAGAGATTCCAAGCTTTTGTTGTTCTATTTCGAAGAAATATCAAGGGAAGAAAGAAGCCCTAGTTTTCTGATCTTCTGAGTCTCAAGAGCATCTTGAAGGAAGATCCATTCAAAGGAAGAGAAGGAAGAAGCCACCAAGATCTGCGAATCAGGCTTTGATTCCTATCCTTTTATTCTTGTTTCATTATTGTATTTTGCTCATAGGAGGAGCTGTTTATCTTGTAAAACAAATATTGTTGCTGGGTCAATCTGGTGATTGATTCAGTTGAGGCTGTTAGCCTTGTGCAAGCATTAGCTTGTGGTGTTGGGTTTTGTGCTGGTGAGCCTTGAAAACCAGCTGGATTCGTTGTGCACCCGGGAAAACAACAAGTTCGAGTTGTGAGCTTGCAAAATAACTCTGCTGTAATCAGATTGATTATAGTGTGGACCTAAGAGATACTTGGGAGTGGACGTAGGTGTAGGTACACCGAACCACTATAAAATCTTCTATGTTTGCCGTGATTGTCTCTTTATCTTTAACTCTCAATTTGTGCATATTCTATTTTAATTTGTATGAATCTAAGTTTTTATTCCACTGGGGGTTATTTTTCAAAAGAGTTTAAATTTTTGAATTGGTATCAGAGCTAGTGCTCATTTGATTTGATCTAATAATCAAGAGTCAAAGATCCACATGGCAACTCAAGATGGTTCATCTTTTTTCGAAGGCCAATCTACTAATAGACCACCCTTGTTTAATGGTTCAAACTATGGTTATTGGAAGGCTAAAGAAGCAAGTTTCTAATGCGGTAATATTTGGATATTTGATAAAGCTTTAGACTAATTAAATTTCTTTCAAGAGTGTACGTAAAAACATGCGAATGATTCATCAGTGGCCCGATTTATATGATCTTAAAAACTTGAGTACAAGTTAATATGATAGTAGGTAAACTTAAGTTACAAGCTCTTTAAACTTTTTTTTATTTGATATGTAATTATTTTAAATAATATAACAATCTTTTCCCATATCAGGGGACGTCTTTGTCGCATGCTATAAACTAAGTAGAATTTATTCCGAGCATGGTTGTTGGTATGTAAAGGTAACCTTATACCAAGATGGGATTGTTTCTATTCTCCCTAGCAAGTGTGCCTGAAGCATCACAAACTCTAGGTGTCGGCTCCAGTCCGTATAAAAAATAGAAGAATTTTGACTGGCCATGGGGTCGGCTCCAACATTCCTAGGTGTCGACTCCAGGCTCTGAAACTTTGAAACTTATGTTTTGCAATTGATTCAAAACACGTTCTTAATGCCTTTAAATCAATCAAATATTTTTAAGCCCTGAAACACTTATCAAACTATTAGTAACCGTCACCGCCACAGCGCCCCAGATCTCGTGAAAGGTCACTCCTTTGGGATCATTTCAAGGCGAGAGGAAGGGATGGATGGGAAAAGAATTAAAGAGGGAATTAATGGCGGAGGACGGCACGCGAGGCGCGCTCCAATTTTGGGTCGAGCGAAGGGCAGAGCTTTTAAGTGGCGGAAGCCAATGGAGAAATATTTCACAAGTTTTTTTTTTTTTTTACTTTTTTTTTTGGGAGTAGGGGAGAGATGGGTGGCGGAGGAGGAGGCAAGGGAGGTCATAAAGGAAAGAAGAAGGAAAAGCGGCTATAATTACGGATGGGAGGATCTTGGCTTCCTGTTGCATTAATCGTATACGGAATTGCGTGGATCGGGCTATGGAAAGAGAATCCTAATCGGAATTTATTTTTAAGAATTTAGATGACGTTAGATTGGTATAAAGGAGCCAGTCTAGTTTTATCGCCTCAACTCTTCTAGAGCAATTTTACTTCTGGGTTTGTGGTCTATAATATAGTCATCCTCTAAGAATCGGCATGGTGCTAACAATGACCTTCTGATCCTTAGGACAATAAAATAAACCACCTTTTGTTCCTTTAGGATATCCAACAAAGAA
>UESW01002535.1:86060-173612 GCA_900491605.1 Calamus simplicifolius | reverse complement strand
GCAGCTGAGGTTGGTGGTGAAGGAGCAGAGAGGGTGGCCTTTCACTGCCTAGCGCGATGTGGATGCCCCCAGCACGATTGGTAAAAACCTCTGGCATGCGCATCACCACCATAGCAATCTTAGAGGGGACGGAGGCTTATAGCTCAGGGAGAGCTTTCTTTCCTTCATCGCGTCCCCCCTACCTGGCGCGCCAATCTGATGACGCCAAATCACCGGCCTCGAGCATGCGGTCACTCCTCCAGTGAGCTCCTCGCGCCTGCAAGCAAGTCCCGGGGGCCGGAGATTCCGGCAGGGACCCTCCGACGCTCAAGTTAGTGGTCTGGGCATCAGCCGTGAGCTTGAAGAAGCTCGAAAGAGAGAGAGAGATGGCCCCGAGAGAAAGATCTCTCGTTGTGAGCGTTTGGGGGTGTCATGAGCGTGTTACCTGGTCGGGAGTCCCTCTTACCCATCTTATAGGCACTTAAGAGTTTGTCTGGCTTGAGTGGTTGAGGCCTTATAATGATGACCTTGATGGGTGAAGTGTCAGAGCTGACATCTGTGAGGCATGGGGTTCAACCACTTTGTCATAGTATTTAAGGTGGTGGCAGCAATGGTAGAACTTGCCTCCTTTTTTGATATGTCAAGACTGCAGGTCAAGTCCCATCAAGGTCGGTGGCTGCAACTGGTTGGTGGATCCTGTTCCACCAGAGAAGGGAAAGCAGGGGCCGTCCTCCCCGGTTGGAAGGTGCCGGGGCCGCTTGGCTTGGACAGGCCGGGGCCGGCAAGGATGGTGCCGGGGCCGACTGGCTGGGACAGGCCAGGGCCGGCAAGGATGGTGTCGGGGCCGACTGGCTGGGACAAGCCAGGACCGGCAAGGATGGTGCCAGGGTCGATTGGCTGGGACAGGCCGGGGCCGGCTGGAAGATGCCAGGGCCGACTGGCTGGGATAGGCCGGGGCCGGCAAGGATGGTGCCGGGGCCGCCTGGCTGGGACAGGCTAGGGCTGGCTTGAAGGTGCCGGGGCCGACTGGCTGGGATAGGCCGGGGCTGGTAAGGATGGTGTCGGGGCCGCCTGGCTTGGACAGGCCGGGGCCGGCAAGGATGGTGCCGGGGCCGTCTGGCTGGGACAAGCCGGGGCTGGCTGGAAGGTACCGGGGCCGCCTGGCTGGGACAGGCTAGAGCCGGCAAGGATGCTGTGGATGGACCCCGAGACCGATGGGGGTCTCGGGGTAGGATGGTGTTGATGTACCCCGAGACCGGCGGAGGTCTCGGGGTAGGATGCTGTGAATGGACCCCGAGACCGATGGGGGGTCTCGGGGTAGGATGATGTTGATGCACCCCGAGACCGATGGGGGGTCTTGGGGTAGGATGCTGTGAATGGACCCCGAGACCGATGGAGGGTCTCAGGGTAGGATGATGTTGATGCACCCCGAGACCGACGGAGGGTCTTAGGGTAGGATGCTGTGGTCGAAGCGGGGCTCTGTCAGCTTCCTTCACGGTTCTCTAACGGCGTTGGATTAGCCACATCAAGGAAGATACATCTTTGATTGAAAGAGATATTGAAAAATTAAATGTATCTTCAGATCAAGAACCTGAAGTTAAGGATGATGACTCACCTAAGGATGATGGTATTGATACTGCTCATAATGATAAGATCTACCTAGAGATTGGAGATATGCTTATGGTCATCCTAAGAACCTAATCATAGGTGATCCATCTCAAGGTATAAGGACTAGATCATCAATGAGAAATATCAATAATCATCTTACATTTGTATCTCATATAGAACCTAAAACTATAGAGGAAGCTGAGAAAGATAGTTATTAGATGTTAGCAATGCAGGAAGAGTTAAACCAATTCACTAGGAATCAAGTTTGGACCCTAGTAGACAGACCTAAAAACCACCCTATAATAGGATCTAAATGGGTTTTTAGAAATAAATTGGATGAAAATGGATTGGTAATTAGAAATAAGGCTAGATTACTTGCAAAAGGATATAATCAAGAAGAAGGTATAGATTTTGATGAAACTTTTGCATCTATTACTAGATTAGAAGCAATTAGGCTACTACTTGCATTTGCATGTCATATGAATTTCAACTTATTTCAAATGGATGTTAAAAGTGCATTTCTAAATGGTTTTATAAATGAGGAAGTTTATGTTGAACAACCTCCTGGTTTTGAAGATCATGAATTTCCAAACCACGTCTTCAAACTACACAAAGCACTTTATGGTTTAAGCAAGCACCTAGAGCTTGGTATGATAGATTAAGTAAATTTTTAATTAAAAATAATTTTTCTAGAGGAAATGTTGATAAAACCTTGTTTTAAAAAAAGAAAAGAAAAGATTTATTAATTGTTCAAATTTACGTTGATGACATTATATTTGGTGCTACTAACAATCTCCTTTGTCAAGAATTTGCTAAGTTAATGCAGGGAGAATTCGAGATGAGCATGATGGGAGAACTAAACTTCTTCCTTGGACTTCAAATCAAACAAGAGAAAGCGGGGATTTTCATTAACCAAACAAAGTACACAAAGGAAATACTCAAGAAGTTTGGTATGGAATCTGCTAAACCTCTTGGTACGCCAATGAGTCCCTCATGCAAGCTGGACAAGGATGAAGAAGGTAAGAATGTAGATCAGAAGCATTACAGAGGTATGATCGGATCACTTCTTTACCTAACTGCAAGTAGACCAGATATCATGTTTTCTGTTTGTTATGTGCAAGATATCAATCTAATCCTAAGGAATCACATTTATTTGCTGTTAAAAGAATCTTTAGATACTTAAATGGAACTAAAAATGTAGGATTATGGTATTCTAGAGACTCAACCTTAAAATTGATTGCTTATTCTGATTCTGACTATGCTGGTTGTAAATTAGATAGAAAGAGTACAAGTGGGGCATGCCAACTTTTAGGAAGTAACTTAATCTCATGGTTTAGCAAGAAGCAAAATTCGTTGCATTATCCACTGCTGAGGCAGAGTATGTTGCAGCTGGAAGTTGCTGTGCTCAAATCCTTTGGATTAAGCGACAACTTGAAGATTATGGTATCACACTTGATAAAATACCTATTAAATGTGATAATACTAGTGCCATTAATCTAACTAAGAATCCAATTCAACATTCAAGAACTAAACACATAGAAATTAGACATCACTTTATTAGAGAACATGTAACTAACAAAGATGTTTGTCTTGAATATGTTAATACTAATGATCAATTAGCTGATTTTACCAAACCTTTGAGTGAGGAAAGATTTTGTTATCTTAGAGGAGAATTAGGAGTTTGTGATCCTTTAGAATGATTTTCTGAAACTCTTAAGGACAACAACTATCTAGACTTCATTAATTTCTTGAAAATCCTCTATGTCCAATAAGAAAATTTATCTAGAAATTTGATTTATTGTTCCCCAATTGTTAAGGAACACTTATCTAGAGTTTGATGATTAATTTGATTAGTTTCAGATCCTTGAAATTTGATTTTTCACTGAAACTGTTGTGGAGTCGACACCTGCAGTTTGTGGAGTCGACACCTTCATATTTTGATGTTATGTCTGGGCAATTAGAGCCGACTCTGGCTTCTGTAGAGCCGACTCTAATTCGGGCGCTGACAGATTTCTGGTTCGGAGCCGACACCTCGTTTTCGGGAGTGACTCTAAGTGGAACTAGGTCAAAATAAAAAAGGCGGAGTCGACCCAAACGAAACCTATCGTCTCCTAAACCTTTCCAAACCGTTCCAAACCGATTTCAATCCCTCCAAATCCCTCAAATCTCTCAATAACTCATTCCAATCGAATCCCATGGCTCCTAAAAGGCGTGCTATCATTGGTGGTTCGACTGTTCCGACGAAGCGCCGTTCAAATCGGAGGCAACCTTCATCGTCTTCTTCATCTGCCACTAAAGATGACTCTCCACCCTCACATCTTCTCCACGGGTAGACCAATTAGCGGGTAAGGCCATTATTACCGGAAGAAAAGTAGATTTTGACTTTTTTACTTCGGAAGGGCTTCGCTATTGGACGTTTGTTGAAGGAAATGGGATGGGAGAAAGTCTGTTCTTTGGATGTCCCTACATACCCTGCCCTTGTGAGAGAATTTTACAATGATTTATGTAGAGGAGAGGAGGCTTAGTGAGTTTTGTAAGAGGAACTAAAGTGATTATCATGGCCGAGACTCTTGGAAATCTATTGGAGATGCCTACAATTAGTCTAGTTGAATATCAACATGATGACAGAGGAGGTGCCCTATCTAGGATGTTAGGAAGAGAAGTTTCTGAGTTTGAAGAAATCTTGGCTAATCAACTTAATTTGGAACTCAGGTTACTTCACAATATTTGTGGAAGAATTTTATTTCCTAAAATCGAAGGTTTGAGTATGTCTCGGAGCGAGACATCTTGTTGATGGACTGTATTCTCACTGGAAGACCTGTTAATCTTGCCGGTATGATGATTGGTTATATGGCAGAAGCAGCAACTAAGAAGAGATCAACACTGCCGTATGGTATGATACTAACCTTAGTCTTTAGAAGCCAAGGTGTGCTAATAATGGATAATGAGCCACTAAGAAAATTAAGGCATACTAATTACTATAGTGTCTCTACAATTCACCGGATGGGCTTTCAGAAAAGAGAATGGAAATTGGATAAAAGAGGACAAGAGACCAGAGCAGAAGAAGTTAGAGTTGAGGAGGTCAAAGGAGAGGATATTCCTGGACCATCTATTCCTGGACCATCTATTCCTGGACCATCTACTGCTGGACCATCTACTGCTGGACCCTCAGTGGCTGGACCAAGCACTCATCCTTCACATCAGTCAGCTTTGGCATCTGGAAGATTTTCTGAGGAGCAAATAGGTCAGCTCAGAGCTTTACTGGCTGAGTATGACAGTCAAAGGACAAATGAGATGTGTCAGTTGAGAGAGGAGTTCAATCAGTTGAAGGAAGAGATCAATTCAAGGCTTGACATGATTTCTTTTTCCATTAGCAACTCGGTAGAATCCTTTAGCACTGATCTTCATAAGATTTTTGAAAGGATGGAAGGCATTGCAGACGGTTCTGGAACTTATCTTCATGCTACCAGTCAACTAAAGAAAGATATCGACCTCGCCGTTTCTCAAATTGAAGCTTGTCTTGAAAGTTTTAAGAAGACTCAAAAAGATGATATTATGGAAATGATTGGACATTTAAAGAAATTTGTATATAAGCATGTTTAATTTTAATACCCTATCTTATCCTAGGTTGTATCTTAGGACTTCTTGCCTTCTTGCTTTGATAGCATGTATCTAGGATTACATACTTGAATATGTCACTGTGAATGTACTTGAATTGACACATGTAATGAATCTTGCATTGGAATACAATTACACTTTTATTGCAAATTTGTCTATGATTGATTAATTGAATTTCAATGAATGAGTTTACTATCTCTATGATTAATTGAACCAACAACCCCGCTCTGATAATTCACCTTATTGCTGATAACAAAAAGGGGGAGAGATAATTGTATATGCATAAAAGAGAAAGAGAGAATGAAAGAATATAAGATTTTTTGCATATCTACAAAGGGGGAAAAATTTTGTGATTCTAATAAAAAATGTTCAATTGAATTCAATTTATCTACATAGGGGGAGTTATTCAATGCAGGGGGAGCTTAATAATTTTTTCATATAAAAGTTAAATCATCTTGATTGATGTTTATAATAGGAATCATGTATCTTTTTTGAATCATTTTGAATATTGGCATCAAATTCTCTGTTAGGAAGTTTCAAAGCTTTAACATGTTTAAATTCTTAATTCAAATGAATTTTTGATGCATATACTCAAAGTTTTTGTCATCATCAAAAAGGGGAGATTGTTGACCCAATTGAGGATTTTGATGATTAACAAAACTATTTGAGTATAACATTTGAAGTTACTAATGATTTTGGTTTAATTTTTTAGTTTATGATATGTTCTATTAATCAAAATCATAAGATAGATTAAAGTTTTTCGAGTTAGAGCCGACTCCAGAAAAGTTAGAGCCGACTCCAGAATGTCAGACGCGACTCCAGAATTGTCAGAACGACTCTAAACTTTATCTTTATCATTTTTAATCCCAATGGCTATTGCTATTTTTGATTCTAATCCTTCTCACACTTGTTTCTAACGGATAGTTTTAAACTATTTATGGATTAATCGGGATCTATAAGAAGAGGGTTTGCTGCATCCGAAAAACAGAGACAAGAGAGACAAAAAGAAAAGAATAGAGAGAAATCTGTGAAATCCATCAGAAAAGAAAAGAGGGAAAACTCGTAAGGAAAGATCATACTAATTCCTAAAAGAAAAGAGAGAGATTCCAAGCTTTTGTTGTTCTATTTCGAAGAAATCTCGAGGGAAGAAGGAAGCCCTAGCTTTCTGATCTTCTGAGTCTCAAGAGCATCTTGAAGGAAGATCCATTCAAAGGAAGAGAAGGAAGAAGCCACCAAGATCTGCGAATCATGCTTTGATTCCTATCCTTTTATTCTTGTTTCATTATTGTATATTTGCTCATAGGAGGAGCTGTTTATATTGTAAAACAAATATTGTTTGCTGGGTCAATCTGGTGATTGATTCAGTTGAGGCTGTTAGCCTTGTGCAAGCATTAGCTTGTGGTGTTAGGTTTTGTGCTGGTGAGCCTTGAAAACCAGCTGGGTTCGTTGTGCACCCGGGAAAACAACAAGTTCGAGTTGTGAGCTTGCAAAATAACTCTACTGTAATCAGATTGATTATAGTGTGGACCCAAGAGATACTTGTGAGTGGACGTAGGTGTAGGTACACCAAACCGCTATAAAATCTCCTGTGTTTGCCGTGATTGTCTCCTTATCTTTAACTCTCTATTTGTGCATATTCTGTTTTAATTTGTGTGAATCTAAGTTTTTATTTCCGCTGGGGGTTATTTTTCAAAAGAGTTTAAATTTTTGAAAAACCCAATTCACCCCCCCTCTTGGGTTGCTATCTGAACCAACAGAGGTACTTCTTGAGATCTTCAAATGATTTTGACACTCGAAAGTCCACTGGAAATTCTTAGCCGACCGGAGAGTTTTGAAGAAAGGGAGGCATCTTTCGGCAGAATGAGCCACGAAGCGATTGAGGGCTGCTATTCTCCCAGTTAGGCGCTGGACTTCTTTAATAGATGCCGGGGGTGCCATCTGCTGGAGGGCCTGGATCTTCTGGGGGTTAGCTTTGATACCCCGTTGGGAAACCATGAAGCCGAGAAACTTCCCAGAGTTAACACCGAAGGCGCACTTAGTTGGATTGAGCTTCATCCGGTATTTACGGAGCGTCGCGAAGCTCTCCGAGAGATCCTCGACGTGCTGTGATGCTTCTTTGCTTTTGACCAGCATGTCGTCGACGTATACCTCCATGTTCCGGCCAATTTGTTTTTTGAAAACTTTGTTGACCAGCCTTTGGTAGGTGGCACCTGCATTTTTAAGACCGAAAGGCATAACACGGTAACAGTAAGTACCTCGGTCGGTTATGAAAGCGGTCTTTTCTTCATCTTCGGGGGCCATCCGGATCTGGTTGTAGCCCGAGTAGGCATCCATGAACGTCAGCATTTGGTGACCCGAGGTGGCATCTACGAGTTGATCAATTCGGGGGAGGAGGAAGCTGTCCTTCGGGCACGCTTTATTGAGGTCGGTGAAGTCGATGCAGATCCGCCACTTGCCACTCGACTTCTTCACCATGACGACATTTGATAGCCAACTTGGGTAATTCACCTTCCGAATGAAGTTTGCCTTGATAAGCTTATCAACCTCCTCTTCAATAGCTCTCTGCCGCTCTGGGGCGAAACTCCTCTTCTTTTGTTTTACGGGCCGGTACATCTCGTCCAAGTTAAGGCGGTGGATGAGAACTTCGGGGCTGATTCCTGGCATATCGGAGGCGGACCAGGCGAAGACATCGGCGTTGCTTCAGAGAAAGTTGATCAGCTCCTGCTGGGATTCGCCTTTCAACAGCAACCCGATCTTTATGGTTTGGTCAAGGTGAGCCTCGTCCAGTGGTACTTCTTCTAGTTCCTCGGCTGGTTCTCCCCGTGCTCGGCGAAGTCCTCCGAGCGTCCATCCCATCAACCTCAAGCATTCTGGACTGAAGGCTGGTGACAAACACTATCGAGCCATAGTTTGGCTTCCTTGGACAACGCCAACTCCCCGCCCGATGGGGAATTTCATAGATAGGTGTGGGATGGATACGACGGCTTTGAGAGACATCAGGCTGGGCCTCCCAAATATCGCATTGTAGGGCGACCTGAGCTTAGTTACTAGGAAGTCCGTGTGAATAGTGGCCACAAGGGGCCAGGTTCCTGCCCGAACCGTTAATGTTACGACTCCTTCCGGGATGATGACGTCGCCTGTGAATCCCATTAGGGTAGAGTCCACGGCTCGGAGGTTTTCCGTGAGCAATCTCATCTTGGCAAACACATCAAGGTACAGAACATTCACAGAGCTTCCACTATCAACGAGGATCCGACTTACATCGTAGTTATTCAAATTGAGAGATACAACTAATGCATCGTCATGTGGGAATTGTATCCCTTGGAAATCATCTTCGAAGAAGGAGAGCTCACCCGTTCGCACTTTCTTTGGCACCGAGCCTTCAACATCGTTTCGGGAGCTCAAGCTACCGGCCTCTTCAATCATGTTGATGTGGCCGATTACGGGTGGATTTGGAGGAGGAGGAGGCTGCTGAAGCTCGGGCTGGCGCTCACCCCCTTGGCCTGGCTCGGGCGCCCTTCTGAACTGGTTCAGTCAGCACCGTTGGATCAGCCTCTCAATCTCGTTCTTCAACTGCCAGCATTCCTCGGTGTCGTGGCCATGCTCCCGATGATAGCGGCAGTACTTGGAGGGGTCCCTCCGAGTTGGGTTCCCTCGGAGAGGAGTTGGTCGGGGGAGCTGGCGCTCTATCTCCATAAGAATTTGCGCCCTAGGAACAGTGAGTGGGGTGTACCGGTCGAATCGTCTGGGCGGGCTCCGGGAGCGATTTCTTGGCAGCGGCGCGGGAGCTCTTTGGCGACGAGGCGGACTTGGCTAACGGATGGGTCGGTGCCTGTCCGAACCTTTAGGTTCTTTCTTCTTCGCTAGCTCGGCGCGGGCAACTCTCCGTGACCCTTCGACCCTAGCGTATTTGTCTGCCAGGGCCATCATATCGGAGAGGTTCGGGGGTAGATGACCTCCATCGCTAGGTAGAAGTCGCTCTCCTTCAAGACTCCCTCCGCTAGGGCGGACATGGCCACCTCGTGATTAAGGTGGTCCACCTCCAGCATGGCCTTGTTGAAACGGCCAAGGTAGTTTCTCAAGGACTTCCCCTCTCTCTGCTTAACTTCAGAGAGGGAGTCGGATCTTCGTCGGTGACGGAGGCTACTGACGAACTGGCCAATAAAAAGACGGCTCAGCTCATCGAATGAATCAACGGAACCCGGTTTCAAGGCATTGAACCAGGTTCGGGCAGATCCTCTGGGGGTGGAAGGGAAAGCGCGGCAGAGGATCGTGTCTAATGCTCCGTGGAACATCATTATTGACCGGAAGCTACTGAGGTGATCATCCGGATCAGAGGAGCCATGGTATGGTTCAATGGCGGGTAGCTTAACATGGTAGGGAATCACTTCCTCCATGATCCCCTTGGAGAAGGGGATGCCCTGCTCTGCCTTGGGCTGAGGCGGATGAGCCTGCCTGGCGGTGTCCAGCTCCTGACGCATCTCCCAGAGCTGCCAACGGATCTCTCTTCAGATATAAGAGGAGGGGCCGGGCGAGGAGAGCGCGGGGATGGCGTCGAATCATGGCGGGAGGACTCCGGAGAGAGGACCGGGCCCGCCGAGATCTGGGGGGATCCCTATTGCAGCCCCCTCATGGGATTGGTTTGTTCTCCTTGGGTCGGTGTAGGGGGTCCGTGGCTCCATGCAGACCAGAAGAAGAGGTGGCCGGAGAGAAAGGGGCTGCGGCCTCCTCAGGGGGGCGTGGAGCAGGGGCAGTTGCGAGGCGCTCCTGAACCAGATGGGTCAGGGCTTGGACTGCTGGACCAGTGTGGCGAACTGATCCTGGGTCATCGGGATAGCTGGCGGCGATGGGGTCTCAACTGGTGGTGGCTGCGGCGCCACGTTACTCATCGGATCAGGTCTTTGGGAGACGACCTGGTCCTGGGCTTCAGAAGTGCTCTTCTCCGATTAGCCATTGGAGAGGTTCTCTTCCGGATCGAGATCCTTATCTCCTTTCTTCAAGTTTTAATGGGACTTGAGGCCCTTCCTCTAGCGCCAATCTGTTGCCGCCAGATCTGTCCTCCGACTCGGGCGCGATCGGTCTCCTGATCGGGCTTCCTCCTGGGCGGACCTGCACAGAAGTCCTCACGCGAGAGGCGTTGGGGGTGGCCCTCCGCGGAAGACCCTCCGACGCTCAAGTCAGTGGGGATCGACGATCAATAGAAATGAGGAGAAGGATCTCTCTGGGGAGTCCCTCCACGGGCGGCCAATCGGGAGCTCGTGCGGAGCGCCGACGGCGGAGAGGAAGAAGGGGGGGAGCAGAGAGAGGGAGTGATAGTGAGCCAGGGCTGTGCACGGTATTTGTGCGCATACCTGAGAGAATCTGGGAGTGTCTTATTTATAGGCAATCACCTGAATCTTGAGCGCCTTCTGGAAGGTTCGAAGGTTGTTGGGATATGGAGATGATTCGAATCAAGTCGTTGCGAGGCCGGTGGGATCCGTATCTTGTTTGTTGAGGGATCGACGGCTGGGAGAGCCCTCTGATGGCTTGAG
Organism: Calamus simplicifolius; assembly: GCA_900491605.1. Lineage (NCBI taxonomy): Eukaryota > Viridiplantae > Streptophyta > Magnoliopsida > Arecales > Arecaceae > Calamus > Calamus simplicifolius. The sequence goes on along the minus strand of UESW01002535.1, from coordinate 162,876 downwards.
GTCCAATGACTGCGTAGGTCCTAGGCCATTATTGCAGATCCTAGGCCACTCTTCGATATGATTCTTCGTTTGGGATTCTGTTACACTAGACTTGGGCTTTCCTGTGCCAGGTTCCGCGGAGGTGCATGTCAAGCTACGGGTTACTGGGGAAGCCGAGCTTATGTTGCTCGGAGGGACCGAGCTATAGGTTGCTTGGGAAAGACGAGCTATAGATGGCCCGGGGAAGCCGAGCTATGGATGGCTCGGGGGAAGCCGAGCTATGGATGGCTCGGGGAAACGAAGCTATGGATGGCTCGGGGGAACCGAGCTATGGGTTGCTCGGGGAAGCCGAGCTATGGGTTGCTCGGGGGGGCCGAGCTATGGATGGCTCGGGGAACCGAGCTATGGTTGCTCGGGGAAGCCGAGCTATGGTTGCTCGGGGGGGCGAGCTATAGGTGGCTCGGGGATCCGAGCTATGGGTTGCTTGGAGAAGCCGAGCTATGGATTGCTCGGGGGACCGAGCTATGGGTTGCTCAGAAAAATCGAGCTATGAGTTGCTCGATCCGCCGGATCATACTAGCTAGCTCGTTCTCGTAGGCGCAATGTAGCAAGTGGGTTGGGGCTGATCTTAGCCCGTTCGCACAGTTATCAACGAAATGGCAATTTTACCCCTCAACAATTAATAATACTATATATACTATATAGAATAATAATAAATACAATATAATAATTAATAATAACAACAATATATATTATTTATATGATAGATTTAATATTATATATATATTATATTGCATTGTATTAAATTTATTAATTTATTAGTAGAAAAATACTATAATAATAAATAAAATTATATTGAAATAATAATTAGTATTATATAATTATTATTTGTAATATATAATAAAAAATGTAATATAATATATCTCATTAATATTAAAATTATTTGAGAAGAAATATGCCCTTTGTTTCTCACAAACAATGTTTTGTTTCGAAGGAAAATTATAAAAAATTTAGTAAAACAAATTTTTATCTACTGCTAGCAATATGAGATTACTTAATCTTTTAGGGGAATCAGATATCACGTGACAATTTATTTTAATAGCAATATTAAGTGTCCAACCTAAAGCAATATAGTGTTTTAAAAAATTAAAATCAAAAGTTTCCAAGAAATAGAAAATTCGTCTCGTTCTCACGTGGAAAGTGCAGTCCCTCTATAGCCCGTGGTCTTTTTCCCTCCTTTCTTTTCTCCATCCGTCGTCTCTCTCTCACTTCTCTTTCTCACATAGGTGCACATCGTGATCATTGATCATATACCCATACAGGCTCACATATAAAGCACACCGCGGCCCAATAGATCATGATACGCACCTGATCAATGGCCACATTCGATGCACCCCTTCGTGCACTCTCTCAGTCTCTCTTTCTCACATAGGTGCACATTATATGTGATCATTGGCATGCACTATGGGCGCACATATGAAGCACGCCGCGGCCCAATAGATCATGATATACACATCTGATCAATGGCCACACTCGATGCACACCTTCATGCACCAAAGACGATGCATAAAGACGTTTCCAATGCACCAATGTGGTATTATTATCAAAAAATTACCGAAAACCTATATATATTCCACGAGCCAAACAATCCTTGGATTCTAGTAGTGGCTATTTAATCACGGATGACCAATCAGACTGCGGGCATCCTCATTAAGTTAGACCATCATTGTCATAATAATCAAGGCTTTCCCGGCCGCATCATGGCTATTCTCTATATCCTTTTTTTAACCAAAATAAAGGATAGTCCGGTGAAAGAGACTCCAACCACTGTAAGATCTAGGAAAGATCATACATGTACCATATCCCACATACAAAGAGGCAATTTACAAGAAATGTGATTAATTAAATTAGTATGCTCAAAATTTATTTGTTACTGGGTAATATGTTACCTAGAGACTGAATTTTCTTTGGAGCCACAAACAATGTATTGAATTTTCTCCGGACCCACAAACAATGTACTAGTAAAATCTCTTGCTAGTTGTACCATTAAAAAATCTCTTTTGAACAATGGTTGTCCCATATTTTGCAGCCCAAATTTCAATATACTGTTTTCAAAGACGCTGGTCCCATGTAGCAGTGAAATTATCCCTAAAAATGACAAGAAGTTCTCAAAGACAAGTAAACTGTTTTTTTGGGTCAAAAAATAATTATGATCCAATTTTTTCATCCTGTCACAAAACTGCATATAATTTTTTACAAACCATATCTTTTTCTCCTATTGTGTATCTGCACTTTAGTCTTCAAAACTATAACATAATATACAATTTTGATAATAATCTTCAAAACTACGGTGCATTACTTTAGTCTTATAACATCATACAATTTTGATAATCTGAAAGTCTATTGCAAAGATCACTACAGCAAAAGAGCGGTTTCTGCTTCTACCATTTACACAAATGTTTTAGGACCAGATAATGTAATGGGAATCAATATGCAAAATTGGCAACAAATAATATTCACTGATGGCGCCCATTCATGCCATGAATACATAGCTTACCTCCAGTTCCATTTTCCATCTTGCAAAAGAGTTGCTTGACTGCATGTCAGGTGTTCTTTGAGCCTTTGGGAGCTCAAGTCCAGATATGCCCATCCTTGTTGCGAAGATGCACCATGGACCATGGAGGGTTTACATTAGCTTCTTTTGTTTCACTGTCCTGATCAAGGCCCCTCCATCAGCTATCATAAGATGTCATATGTACAGGCTCTGTTCCTTTCTTTAACCCCAGCCGCTGAGGTTTCAAATTCCACTTCAAATGAAGCTACAGCAAGATTGCTACAAGGAAATAGTTGCAAACGTCCTGCACGCCAAGGAGTTCTGCATAATGGCAACAAACAAGTCAAAATTTGGTGAAGAAAAATAATGAACAACATCAATTGAGTAAAAGAAGAAAGAAAGCTCACACAGTACGAGGGTTCATGTAACAAAATTTGTCTTCATTCTTTCGTACAATCCTCTGCAAAGTCCTTGATTCTTTGCTTGAGGTTCTGTGAACAAAAAAGAATGGCAGAAGTGTATTTTCTTACAGTCAAGAGTTTGGTAAGCATGGCGAATAATACCCACAACATTGCTCCCAATTAATTATCTTTCATGCCTTTGTATATATAAATCGTATGTGAATATGATGACACAGAAAATAATATGAAATCAAGGTACTAGTTGTGAATGAAGAACAAAGTAGCAACACCTTTAATTCTTCATGCAGCAAGAAGAAAACCTTCTTCATATGCTTTTGCCTCTGCATCATTGAGGTCAGAAACATAGAATCGTAAGAAAATATTTCAAAGACCGAAAGATAATTAATTTCAAATATCAAGGAAATAAATATAATTTGTTTTCATCTATATAGATTCAAAAAACAACTATACAGTATTTTGAAATGAAAATTAGTCACATTATATAAAAGATCATACTGTCATTCTTATGTGCACTTTCATCCCTTGTTTGTCCACAGCACAGCACCCACCGTAACAACATTAATCCTGACCACAAGACCATCTCTCTCTCTCTCTCTCTCTCTCTCTCTCTCTCTCTGTGTGTGTGTGCACATGCATGCATGAGAGAGAGAGAGAGAGAGAGAGAGAGAGAGAGAGAGCAAGGTTTCCCCACAATAAAAGGAAAAAAAGCAACCATCTCTCTCTCTCTCTCTCTCTCTCTCTCTCTCTCTCTTGGATGCATTCAACACATAACAAGGAATAATTTCATGAAATTGTAAGGTCAAAAGTTGAGCTGGAACTGTATTCCTTCATGTAACAGGTGATCTTTGGACAATAACATCAGTCACTAGCAAATGCATCAAATATGCAAAATAAATTCAACAGTTTTAATCATCCTATCACAAAGTCAGGGCCTCAACATGCAATGATCTATTTTGTGTAATGTACCAGTGATGAGAATTAGAAAAATATTTTCCACATATACATGAAGAAAAAGCTGGCATATATTAGATAACAAATTGGAGTTCATGCAAAGGCTACTAATTGCATGTTAAAGCATTAGCAATTGGCATCATTTACCAAATTGACAAAAGCAGATGCATGCAGTGTTTTTTTCAAAAGATGTCAAATGTCAAGACTCCAGAGACATGGTAACTATGTATAAATATAGTTCCAGTTCTTTCTGACTTTGATGATAGATATTTGGAAAACATACCGGCCCACAACAATGATACATTTCTCTCAATTTCTCCATGATATTATAATATTCCTCCATATCCCTCCCTTTGGCAAGCTCAAGGTCATGGCCAACTTTAAGAAAGTCATCCCTGCAAACAATCAATTTTACTTATGTGACATGCTATAATCAGGTTCAAATTTGTAAAAAGAATGATAAATCATTTGAACCAGGGATGCAGGGAAGTACCGATTTTTTTCCAGACTCGTGTTCAAGGAGTAATATGTCTCATACTTCTCATGATACTCCAGCACGTATTCCTTGTACCTGTTACAGAGCTGGTTAGCAAGTAATAAAGTTACATACAACAAATGAAATTTATCACTATAGCCTTAATTCAGCAAGATAGAGATGTTCCAAAAATCACTGATAAGACTTTTTTTTATATAACTCAAGATTTATGTGTATCCAATATTTCAAAAAGCTCCACCTAATACACCATTACGCAATGAACTAACTGAATATCTATCAGGTTCATAGGATTATACTCTTATCTACAGCTAAGATTTCAGGGAAATAGATTAGGCTATCTAACTATTTTAATCAGAGTAAGTGGAGATCATATCTGTTTTGACCCCCGCCCCCCCCCCCCCCCCAAAAAAAAAAAAAAAAAAAGAAAAAGAACGACCTACCTTGGAATTACATTGCCCCCAAAATTTTGTATTCGTTGAAGATAGAATGCTAATGGTATAATCTACTATCATAAACTTTCACTTTTATCAAAATTTTAGGTAGGAGTAACATCCATATCCAATGTGTCCAATTGCTCTTTCATTTATCAAGGTCAACAATCATCATATGACCTCAAAACAATCCAAATGAACAAATGAAACGATAACTGAAAGAACATGCATTAAGTGACTAAAAGAATGTACAAACCAGAAAGATGGCATGGCAAAGAAATAAATCATTATAAATTGAATGCATATGCACATGATGATTGCGTTTGGATGCACTTGTAGCTGACATGTTAATTTCAACCTCATGACACGACTGGTCCAATGCGTAAACGCAGAGATGCTATAAAAATGGCTGATGCTCAAAAGAGCACTAGGAAAGCAGAGACTTACTGTGAGAAGTCTATTATAGGACCCTTGAGCTCTGGGTCAGCTTTGTCGTACTTCGAGTAAAAGGAATTATCTTCATCAGAGGAAGAATCTCTCCTTTTCCTGCCATTACTATCATTTTTCATCCAAAAACTATTCTTATTTTGTTCTATAGAATTGCCCCATGTCTTCAACTTCTGGGCTTTAGATTCTCTGACATTTCTAGGACCCATTTGACCACCATGCTTATTATCATGCTGTGGTAGCCTGCTGGCAGGGATTTTCTCATGAGCACCTGCATGATTTACCAGATACACTCCCTGTTTTGTTCTCATCTCATTCCTTCTACCAATTTCAACTGATTTATCAAAATGAGATAAGGCCTCCAAATCAGCATGATCCACTCTTGAGAACTGCTGATTCTGAGAGAGTATGGCTCTTTGCTGAGACTGTGCAGAATCAAGAAAACCATCAGCTTGCACCCTCTTGTAAAACCCATCTTGATTCCCAGGAACACTGCTTGAATTGGGGGATGACTGTCGCTTTGATTCATTAATTGCATTTAAAGCAGTTTTTCCCTTGCTTACGTCTAAATTCGAGTTATGAGCAGCAGCAACTTTATTTTCTAAGGAATTGAAGAAGCCCTTCCTGTGAAATTGTCTCTTAACACCCCTAGACTTCTCTCCAGCAGGAGGCTCACGAAATTCACCCAACTCCAGATCTGAAACTTCACTTATAAGCAGACTTGCCCCTGCATTAACTGGAGATTTATCCATATCTAACTTTTGCTTCCAATATTGTTGTTTATTACCCTTGAAAATGCCAAAATTCTCACCAGCTTTTCTGTCACAGGAGTCAGGAGTAGAAAATTTGTCTCCTACGGTGATTTCCGGGGAATTCTTCGCCATATTTTTTTCAGTCCCCTCATTTCTTTCATCTCTCATATTTTTATGCAGTTTATTCTTTGGCATAGAGGCTTTATCTTGTACGGGCATACTTTTCATAGCAGAAGTATCTGAGTCATCACGATGAACAGACACCCCTTCTGCATGTCTGTCACCTCTTCCAAAGTTCTTAATATATCTGCTAGATTTCTTCTTACAGTTGAACGCTTTCCTCCTTCCATCAAGATTTCCAATATTTTGCCCTGACTGCTCTGCATTGATACTTGAAGCACTCTGAAAATCAGGGCTTGGCAGTGTGGTGTGTTTTCAGAAGCAACCAGTCTTCCAAGCATGGCTGAGCCATACTCTTGCCTACCATTATCTGTATTCTGGTCCCATTCGACATTATTAGCTTCCTTGTGTTGCTCCTGCTTAGGTCCATCAGGAGATAAATGGTGCGAGCTCTCTGATAAAGTATCATCTCCATTTCTACCAGAAGACATGGCTTGAGCTGAGATCACAGCCTTTGGTCTTTTAGCACCTTCCTGTTTCTCTAGGAATAAATCTGTACGGGAAACCTTTTGGATTTGGATTCAGAAAATTTTTCATTAATGTCTGATAGCTCATGCCGAGACCCATCTTTCAGTTTGGTTGGTTTCTTGTTGAGACCATGCTTTGCAACTTGCTCATTTGCATCACTCACTGAATTTTTACCATATGCTATCTGCCAATACTCCAATTGTCTTTGTTGATCAGGTGAAAGAGAAGAAAACTTGGATTTACTTTGATACAGGCCCAAGTCAGTACTCTTTGAAGCTTCAGTTTCAGAGATTTCAATAGCATTATTACTTCTGTTAACAGGAATATGTTTAGCAGTGTCAACTGCACGAGTCATCTCAACCCCCTTTTCAAAATCATTCAGAGGTGGTGATGCAATTTGGCCCTCCTGATTTCTTTGAGCAACATCACTTTGTTCATTCTCACCATCACAAGCCCTCCATGATCTAGGTGAGGAAGGTGATTTTGACTCAGCTGCCACTGTTTCATGCGCTGCTTCCTCTTTTTCATCATCACTTGTCATGATATCCACATGAACATCAGATCCCTCCTTGCTGCTGGAGGAACCATCACTCTCACTGTCACTGCTGCTTGCACTGCCACTACCTACAGGGCTTCTACTTTTACTACTACTTTGGCTTCTACTGTCACTGTTATCACTTTCACTGTCACTTTCACTTCCACTGGAGCCGCAGGCTTGACCATCACCATCATTATTGTCCTTCCTCTCACTAGTGAGAGGATCTGGGGAGTTTTGTACTGGGTCAATCTGATCAAAATGTTCTGGTTCTTCAACTTTGAGGTTTGACTCAGTCTGCAGCTCACACTTTTCATTACCAGTCATCTCTAAATGGCTTGATTCTGTTACTGATGGGTGAACATTTGCACTCTCAGGAGAGCTGCAAAAAATGAAAGACCATTGACATGATTGCACCAAAAACATAAACTGATGATTGCACCAAAAACATGAATACATATCAATCTATCATGTGGTCTCCCGCTTGAAGACCATTGACATGTCAATCAATAAAGAAATAAGTCCATCTACAAGTACCAAAATGAAGTATAGCACTAAGAAACATTAATTATGGCATTAGACAAATCACCAGCAAACCAATTAGACATCTGCAATGTCAAAACACACTTAACAGAATTACTAGTAATGTTGTTACCACCCAAAGCCCTGTTGATCATTGTTTTACTCTGCATTTCATGAAGACATGCTACTTGGAAAAATAATAAATTCTGATCAATGATTTCAGATTGAGATAACCATCAATTTTGCAAGGTGACCCTTCTAAAAGATGACTTTGACAAGATAAGGGAAAATATTAAGCACTAATTGCATGTGAGGTTATAACCTCTTTAATTATCTATAATTTAACGGACATGCTCTCGTTGAGACTTATTTCTAGAAAGTGTAAGAGAGAGTCAATGCTGTACATTAACCAAAAGGAAGAGTAGTTATCAACCTGTGCATGTGAAAGAATGTCTTATAATTGAAATTCTTGGTGGGATAACCATTTATTAGGCATTCCAGACTATTTAAATCTGCCATGTTTGTTGCATGTGCCAAGTACTAGTCATGCTAAGACCTCGTTTGGCAAAGCTGTTAATAGTAAAGCTTTTGAAAGTAGAGTTTTTGGCAATAGAAATTTTGAAAGTAAAGCTATTTGCTGTTTGGTAACTCTATTTAACATATTTTTGGTAACCAAACTAAAAAAATACTTTAAAATAAAAATAATGAAAGACGTATCATTATACTTTCAACTATCTAACCTATTAAAAATTTATTATTATAAATTCTTCTAATAATATTATAATATAATAATATCATATTATAATAATATTAAATATGTCATATTATAGTATTATATTATATTATCAGAAAATATAATAAAATTCTTATGCAATGATTATTATAATGCAAAATTATTATAATATATCATTTTATTATTTAATGATTATATTATAATATATTATTAAAATTACGATCATTATTATCTAATAATATAATATCATATTATTATGGCATATAATTATAGTAATATTATAAAATTATAGCATTATATAGTACAATAATATTATATTTGTACACTATATTATAGTATTTTATAACATCATTATATTATCTTATTTTGCACTACATAATATATTATTATATATGTAATTGTAATATTATAGCTATATATAATATTTTATAGACTAATGGATAATAAATAACTTGATAAATTTTAAATAAATAATTGGTATCAATAATATAACTTTTTTTTTTATTGTTCCTCAAGCAGATACTTAAGAATAAGGAAAACAATACTCAAGACACCTGATATAATAGTTTTACTCCTTTTCATGGGGAATTTGATATCCACAGGACTACATATGTCCATTTTTAAATGAGTCACCAAGCATGGGCATGGACTATATGGAAATCTGACACCCATTTCCACCTTCATTCCAAAAGTAAAAATCAAGTTATGAAAGTAAAACAAACAGTAGTTATGAAGGAGTGGGTTTGAGTGGAAGGACCAAGAAAGCAGAAAACAAGACCTGACAAGAATGACCTAAGAAAACCTTAAGCCTTAGTTACGAAAAAGGATTTGAAAAAGCTTCACATCAATAGAAGATTCAACCTTAGTATAAACTAAAAATCGGTGCCAAAAATGATTAGATTTGGCCTGTCACCAATGGCTATTGTCATGGTTTTGGACAGTAATATTTATGCCATACATTGACAGATAGAAATGCATAAAACATTCAGATGGTCTCACTGAGACAAATATTAAATATTGAATAAGGAATATAAGAAGCATAACCAAAACATTTTCTTCAGATTCTTACTTTAATTTGGAGCTTTGTCGGAGAATAAAACGTGAAACTACTAGCTGAGCAAAATCTAAATCAACAAATAAAAGTCTAGTGACAAAATAAAAGGTAAGGAATCATATACTAGTAGATTCAAAAATTAACAGAAGAAAGTGAAGAATTGTACCTTCCACTTTCAGATGCCCATCTCTTAGTGCTTTCTACTTCCACTCCAGTTTTCAAAAAATACCTTCCCGGTGCTTGGAAAGTTGCTATCTAGTGACCAATACATGACAGAAGCAGGTCAATAAACAGGTTGATCTTCAAAATTGCATTTTAGCATTATGCACTTGCATTTGTATATCTATTTTTTTTATAAAAAAAAACACCTACGTTTTTTATGATACCCTCAATCTTCTTTGCAGAGTTTGGAATCGTCTCTCCAACTGCATTTTCCAAAGCCTAGAAATACAACAATATATTGCGTAAGACCAAAAACTAGCATCAGCTCAACTAGTTTCGTGCATATAAAAAATATCTCAACAGCTTGATGGATCTAGAATACCTAAATCTACAAGATAACACAAAAAAGAAAACAATAATGTAAGATAAATGGATAACTAGGTAGATAAATAGGATATATGGAGAAATGGTTCGAAAATTATATATATACAAGATGAACGAGGTCGAGTTGAGAATGTTGAGATAGATGTGATAATATAAGAAAAGATAGAATAAAAAAATAAAGTCATTTGTGAAGAGATAGAGATAGCACCAATTGAGGGCAATTTGAGATGAAGACGATTTAAATGGTTTGAACATTTACAATATAAACATAATGATACACAAATGTGAATGAATAATTTGATGCATGTAAAAGAAAGTAGAGGTAAACCAAAAATTATATTGGTGGGAGTAATAGAGATTTGATATCTTTGCATCATACAGAAAGTATCCTCTAAACTGAACAAATATAAAAAAGGGATTCATGCAGCTAACCCCCATTAATTTGGAATTAAGGCTTTATTGTTATTATTATTGTATGTGGATAACTGGGTAGATGAAGCAAAATAAGTAAAATGACAGCAACAAAAGGAATTATATATCACTCTAGTTAGAGTTAAGTGATGCAGACAGTTTTAATATTTAATAAGGACCAAATGTGGCAAGACAAGCAAAGGCAATCAAGTTCTCATTGACAACTTGATAGGAGCTCAATTCCATTCCCATCCCAATCCTTCCCTATGCTTATGCATGCTTTTGTAGTTCTCTTACATACATCATATGGTATATCTAAGCAAATCATAACAAAACACCATCTCACAAAAACAAATCAATCGTACATAAAATTCCACAATATTTCAAACATAACTATAGTAATAACCAGTAGTATATTGATACTAGATCATGAGCACATAAACACTCATGCATATGGTCACCTGACATCATACTAATCACTATACTCCGATCACCTACCACCCAACCAACAAATGACTCCACTCCACTACTTTCCTCCACACGACTTCATCCTTTCCTACATCTATTATTTACTTTTACTAGCCGCCTCCCTCCTCCACCTATATCCATTCTCTTATATCCATTCCATCATACACCCCAATCAATGCACATCCCCTCACATTCCAAGTTCTATGGTCCAATAGGATGCCAAGAGGAGATGATAAGAAAGAGATGGAATAATACACTAACAGGGGCAACTTAAAAAAAAAGGAAAAAGAAAAAGAATAAAAGAATAAAAGAAATTTTTTGGTCAACAGGAAAAGAAAAAAGGGGTAAAAATTGCTAGATGAAGAAGTAAACTAGTTGCATCATCAATAAAGAAAATATATCGCAAGTTCTACCAATGAGTAACATAGGACACTAAAAGGTGGGATTGGAGGGCCGTAGAGGTTAAAAATAGGCCTTGGCTAAATCAAGGTCCTTAACATGTGTTTGAACAAAATGTAAGAAGAGCTATCAGAGAGGCCAACACTAAAATTTAAGGTTCAAAATTATTTCAAGCCATGTACATACCCCTCCAAGACAAATCAAGCTCAACCTAAAAGTTCAATCGTTCATATCTCACAGATTGATATAAACCCACCCCTTTTATAATAGATACACTGCTCTCTCTCTCTCTCTCACACACACACAAACACACATACAGACACATGGACGCACGCACGCACAATAAAAAATTGATGCAGGACAGCCTTGATTGAGGAAAGTTCAGAGGGTGTCTAGAGAGTTATTTAGAATTAAAGGGTAGGAAAATTGTGTAAGAAGTTAAGGTTTGGCTTGGTATATAGTTGGTGGGTGATTTGGATGCAAAATAGGATTGAAAAGATAAAATTTTGGGGTTAACGTGTAGGTTGAAAGCAGAAAAACAAATGTTAGTTTTTGTTGTTTGGAATTTTTGAGGGATAATTGATGGATCGATGTTTAGGGTGCCTGCTGCAACTTGTTTCTTTATAAATGGACCTTCTCTAATCAAGTAATCGATTTCTCACCATAATTTCATCACCTAATGTTGTATTATAAAAACAAATAAAATTTATGCACAGTCATTTTGTACAAATAGGAGACAAAATGGTTAGCTTGCTTATAGGATCAAGAGAGTGCTAAACCTGAAGGGGGCAAAAGGAAGGGAAAGAAACAACTTCAAGAACAAGCATGAAATGCACAAAAATTCATAAGAACTTAGCATGACCGTAATTAGGTATCATAAGGTTTATAAAGAGAAGATAAGGATGAAGTGAGCAACAGACTGTCAAAAAAATTATTTGCATACCAAACCAATAATCTAGGTCCATTGGTGGCAAATTTCATATTTTTTATTCTTATTTTCCTAGAACATACCAGACAAATTAAGAGAACGGATGCCCGATTGGTCTGCAAAAATAGTTGAATTTGCAAAACTTGGGAAATCAACAACTCTTTTCCACCAGTTGATTTGAGCCAATCAAACACAGCAGGATGTTGTCCCAAAAAATATCAATTTAAAACAAGGACTGGAATTCTTTTTAGAGTTAAGCTATTGTATGGTATTCCAACTCAATATTTATAATCATTTTGGCCAATCAACAACTCAGTGTTGATTAAGTAGCATGTTTCTAGAAAATCAACTACATTCATATTCAGCTAATATTATAATGCAACAAAAGTAAAAAAAAAAGTCAAAGGAAGCAATCATCATTTAGTTAAAAAGGCAACGACATCAACACATCCATACCTTCAAGCTCATCCCTCTTGAGTTTTCTGAAAGTAGAGCAATTAACGTGCTTCGCAAATCTATTGGTTGATTGCCATTCCCCCCCATATGTCCCTGTAAAACCTGCTTGGCCCCGTGGGCCATCCTTCTAAGTGTTTCTTTCTCAGTAGTATCTTCATGATTTGAATCACCTCTTAATGAAGTGCCAGTTCCAAAAGGTGATGCAGAAATGCCTGGCCGTAGCTGCTCTGGGGGGGAAGGTAGAGGTGATGAAGAAAGCATGTTTTTAGTAGCATTTTTTGCCGGCATTCCTGATTTGAAGACAGATTTAGGTGGAGAAATACTGGAAACTGTAGCAAACAAGGAAAAAAATAAACCAGAATGTGATCTCAAACAGGAAAATGCCAAGACAAGACATGTATCACACCTAAAACTAGTGATTCAAATCTCGATGGGATGGAAGCCAAAACAGCCGAGACATCTCATTCTAAAGAAATTCCAGAACCGATCTTGGTGGCCCTATCCCATCTGGACCATAATATATTATATTATCAATTTTAAATATATCTAATTTATCATAAAGTTAAAGATATGATTTTTGAAGTTCAAATATGTTTACAAATTAAATAAAACACTAAAGCTTCATAATATTTTTTTAAAAGAAAAAAAAGAGCATTCCAAATAAATATTAAGATGCCTGATTAGGTTGGGGATTGGGACCGGATGAGAAGCACGGCATCTCATTCCGAAGAAAAACTGAGGCACCTTTGTTCCACGAAATTTAAAACTTGTTTAAAACCAAATGAAACAGAAATAGAGGAGTAAATGATCTTTGCCAATTCCATAAACATCCATGTGTCACATCTACTAACATCATTGAAGTTACAATGTTTAAAATTTTGCAGGTAAAGTATAAGATTGCATTACCCTGGTTTGGTTCAACTTTCTGCTTCTTTAAAAATGGCTCCTTTCTCCAACCCATCCAACGCATGTTGCCTAGAGGAAATGAATTAATACTTGATGTGTTACACAAAATAAAAGAGCCCAATATGTCGAATAAATAAAGGAAAACTAGAAATATAAATCAAGATAGGAGGGAAAATAAAAGGTTCTAGTCACCCATGGCATACAAGCTTTCTAATAGTCTTGCTCTGAATACTAGGCATATATAAGTTCTAGATCCATTGCAATCAAGTTTTATAACAGATTTTTTTTTTTCTGAATGCTAGGCACATATTATATTATCGATAGTCTAGACTGCCATTTTGAATTCCGGATTATGGATTAGTGGTTCTGAACTTATAGAAGACAATTCTAGCAGAAACTGTCCTAAAACATTCTGAATTCTTTATGAATATCGCCAATGCGCCTGCTGAAATCAGTTCCAATTATTGATCCCATAGTCCTTCATTAAGTTTTAAATATTTTCTCTAATACAAGGGTCATACCGGCAGGAAACAGGAGAATCAAAGTGATGACTCTGCAAAATATTATTCATCCTCTTCGATCTCATCACTCCTAGAAATCCCATTTAAGTGTTGATATAAACTGTTAGTCTATAACTATGTAAATAGTGATAGTGTTATCTATACGATACTAATCAATATCAGGAAATATGAATATTGTCAACCCAAATACATATTGGACTGGACGCACAGTTTTGGTAATTCAGAATGATTTGTTCTCCCTGTGATAAAGTTCCATTTTCTTCCATTAAGACCAAGTCAAGTTCAATCAATTTGAAGAAAAGACAAACAAGATCGGGATTGAAGGCCAAATTTATGTACTAAGATCATTCTGTAGGATTTTTTATTTGTTCTATCATACAAAATGCTCAAAAAAATGTAGATCCAAAAAATTCTTCAACAATTCTACATAGATGTATGATTTAATCAATTTAAACAAGCCAAGACTTATGCAAATTTTCAATTGTAAAAATAAAATTGGACCAAAATTTCCTCTCAAAATTTTATATGTTATCAAGTTATAGCAATCAGCAATACCACCAAATGTTTTACAAAGTGCTTGCCTAACAGCTAAACAACAAAATAAGTAGATGGAAAAATTATGCCACTAAGAATTAATCTAATCAAGTCACCAATTGGTTATTACAGGTGTTGGTCATTTAGAAAAATAAAACATGCATCTCTATAGTGTCATCAAACACTCGTTATTCCTTATTTGCATGCAATGCACCAATCACTTTATTTTTTTTATTCAATTTCTCCTGATTCAATTTATAATCATTTTTGTTCATAAATGTACTAGTTTTCTAGCAGTATATTTACAGTAAAATAGAAGCTACAGATAGAAATTCCAATTACTTCAAGAATTATGGCATCTTACTGAGCCTAGGTTTGATGACATACCCATGAGTTGAATATGAACATCGATAAACCAAAAAATAATGCCTTTGTTCACAGACAACTAGGTGGGTCATAATTATAGCAGACAAACTGCAAATGGCATGAGGTTTCTATGTTTGGAAACAAAGAAACATAATCGTGTAGATTAATGTGTAGTAGATTACAGAAGTTTTAGAGTAAAGCTAATATTGTAAATAAGAGAGATATCACCCTAAGAGAACGATATGATTGAGACAAAATAAAACTTATATGGCAAATGCAACCCAAAAAAAAAAAAGCAGGAAGATAAGATGGAGGAGACCCAAAAAAAGGAAGAAATTATGACAGCGTATTGAAAATGCCTAAGTTCATCAAGGATAAATTCTTTATAAGAGCATAAGGTTAAGAGGAATATTATTATCATTATAAGTAAGATGCTACCAAATATTTATTACCTTAGTTGTCTTTATTGGGAGAGGGGGCAAGAGAAGGAATCAATGCTCTCAAAAACAGTCCAAAATGTGGAAGTTCCTAGGAAGCATTTACGCTTAATGTATTAGGTACCATAAAATAAATGGTAAGTGTTTCATTTGTTGTTGCTTTTCTAACAATCACAGAGTCACGTTAACATGGGTACTGAACATTTGATTTAAAGAAAGATGTGATACCATGGTGGCTGTAATAGCCCAATTTTGAAAAAAAATGGTGTGCCAAAAGGCGCATCTTGAAAGACAAGTGGAAGCACAGGGAAGTGTGGGAGCTCAAATGAGATTCTAGGGAGCATGGGACACCCTAGGTTGAGTCGAACTACTAGGTGAAGAAGGAGCAGCTAATGCACAAGGCTTCTGCCATCGCAAGATCTAGAGGTCAGATTTACGCAATCTTAGCCCCACATAAGGAGACTGTTTCCGTGTTTTGAACCTAGGACCTAGTCACAATGGAGCAATCTTACTATTGCACCAAGGCTCACCCTCTACGAATTTAATTACCAAGTATTAAAGTTCAAAAGAAAACCACAAAATATAATGCATGGAAGGAACATGAATTGTAACTGCTTAAACCAATTAGTATCATATTTGCAGCTGATTTCCTCCTCCAAGTGTTCCAAGGAAATGTACGCATGAAAAAAGGTCTTGCTACTCCATTCAGTTATATATTTAAATATATGTAATGCATATAATGATTACGGTTGCAACACATATTAGCCTGACATAAAATGAATGCCATCTTAATAATTTTTAAGGATATTGTAGTTGGCAGTTTTGATCTAAAACACAAATAAGGGTGAAGAAATGCAAGTCAGATCTATTTCAATGCTGCCTCTTACAAAATCATCAAGAGCTATTGCACACATAATTAACATTTACTGTAATTGCAATTCTAAATCTCTTAATTTAGATATCCATCTGAATTTATAAAATTAGCCAGCCGATAGAAGATATTTAAAATAGTGTCAGTTCCACTTAGTTCAATCAGCATATCTTTCAAATTTTCAGCAATATAGGCAATAAAAGTGCAGCCATGACTTTTTCATGATAAAAGCTAAAAAGAAATATAAGCACTCACCCTCAACTTGAGCTGCAGCCATTGATTTAGCCTGATTTTTCACAGAAGGATTTGCAGGGTCTAACACAATGGCTCTGATACAAGGAAAGATCAATAAAAATAGAATATAAAGCATAGAGAAGCCAACAAAAATAAATTTTAGTAATCATCAATGTTTCATTTTTGTTGCTCGCATATCAGGGATTCTAATAGAGATTCAAGTCTTAGCGGAACAAGGGCCATCTCAGCCACTACTTTGGTGCCGTTGCCAAGGACTTAAGTGCAGTTATTTAAAAATAAAAAATAAAAAAATTACCATGAATTTTTTCTTAATTTTATTCTTATTTTAATTTTTTTATTGTTTCATTATTATTCATGCTTTTATATAAAAAAAAGAGTAAAAAAAAATTATTGAATAATTATTGCTTTTTTTTAGTTACCTTAATTATTAGATTTTTTTATTTTCTTTTAACATTAAAAAAATTACTTTTTATCACAAATCCACTTTTAACCTAATTAACTTTTTCTTTTAATTAAATTATCTTAAAGAACCTAAAAGAAAACCCTAAGACACTTTTCATAAAACATAATTAATTTAAGGAAACAAATAATAAACTTTAAAAATAAGTTAGACACCTTGTTTGAATTGCATTGCATTTCCATAAAATACTTTAAGGGCACAAACCCCTGATCAAGATAAGGTAGGGAGTTGATCACCCTTCCTTGGCCCACAAACCACATCCTTCATTTTGCATTAATCCAAGCCTTTAACTCTAAAATTAATTAGACGTCAGCCCCTAAGGAACTCAAGCTCAATAGGACAAGGCACCCGAAAGAGTTGGACCGGATCGGGATTGACTGATTAACTGGTATCTAAAAAGGAAAGGAAAGTGGTTATTTAATTGGTTCCATTCGCTTACCTAATAAACAACGGGAGGACCCCCACTGACCTTACCCTTAACTAGCTAGTTGATCAGCTAATTTTTAACTTGGAGGGCTTCAAGGCAGTCTTGAAAGTTAGGAGCTGTCTAAATCTAGATTAAACCTAGAGTAGAGAGTCTAATCTTTGTTAACTTGATTGCTAATAATTATTAAACCCTAATTAAATTATTCTTCATTGCTCTTAGTTCTAGAAATCTCTTAGGATACTTCTTTTAGAATCTTCTCCTTTCTCTTCTATTACATTAATTTAATTTTTATATATATAAAAAACTGAATTATTATTTGCTTTAGAGTGCATTGGTAGGGTGTATGCTTGGTCGTCGATCATTACAATCCAACCTTATACCCTTAGATCCTGAAATAGAAAGAACCTTTAGAGCAAACAAACTTAAAATTATGGATACCAATAACAAAAATGATCCACCATGGCAGTTAAAGGAGTATTTCACTCCTTCAAAGTATACCTACTCTCTTTGTATTCAAGTGCCTCCAGTAAGGCCACTCAATATGAGATCAAGTCAAGTGTGATTCAAATGTTACCTTCATTTTATAGACTTGCAAATAAGGACCCTTACAAACATCTAGATGAGTTTTCGAGATTTGTTCGACCATAAAAATTCAAAAAAATTTGACGATGCTCTTAACTTAAGTTGTTCCCATTTTCTCTCAAGAATAAAGTAATATTGGTTAAATTCGTTATATACTGTAACAATTTCAACCTGCGACCATCTTAGAATTTCTTAAGAAATACTTTCCTATAGGAAAAACTAATCAAATTGGAAAAGCCATAGTAAATTTTTTTTCAGACAGATGAAGAGATGCTTCACGAGATATGGAAGAGATTAAAAGAATTGATTAGAAAATGTCCACATCATGCCATACCCAAATGGCAACTGGTCCAATGCTTTTATGATGGTTTATCAGAAAAGTACCGACAAATGATTGATGCTTCATGTGATGGGACATTTATGTTGAATAATGAACATGAAGCTTGGCAACTCTTTGAGACATTGAGTGAGAATTCATTATATCACATGTCAGTTGCTCGTAGATACCCTCCCGTAAGACCTAAAAGAGGTAAAATATATGAAATGGGTCATTCTACAGATATCTATACTAAGGTAGATGAATTATCTCAGAGACTTGACCGAATTCTATAAGTTGAAAACACCTCTTCCCCATCTACTCAATTACATGAGGTTTGTATAATTTGTTCGAGTCCGACCCATTCTATAGGTAAATGTCCAGCCGCATACCAATTTCCTAAACTTGTTCAAAAGCAAGCCCATCAAGACCAAACCCAAATGGCTCCTAAACTAGGGAATTATCCATATTCGAATACTTACAATCTTGGTTGGCGAAATCACCCAATTTTTCTTGGAAACCTCAACCTGTAACCAATTCATCATCAAGCAGGCCCAATTATCAGGAAACCAATTTTAAAGCATGTCATATTCACAATACCCAAGCATCCCACAACCTCTATAGAGTAATCGTGATCCTACTTTCGAAGACAAGGTGTTACAAGCATTAAAAAGACTAGAAATGAATACTCAACTCCTTCATTCCCACACACAATCCATTACAAAACTAGAAACCCAGATAGATCAATTAGCCACAACATTCAGTAGAAGAGAGGAGGATAGGTTACCTAATCAGCCCATAGTAATCCGAAAGGATAATTCATAGCTAAGGTTCCACTAGTCCTGACAAATTACCAGAACATGCTAAATCAGTCATGATTCTAAGAAGTGAAAAAACATTGAACCTGCCTGAATCAACTCAAAAATTAAAAGTGGCTAAACCGAAAAGAGAAGAAATGAAGAAGAGAAGGAATTCAATGATCAAGCACTCGCACCTAAAGCCCAATTTCCTAGTGCTTTGGAGTCCCTTTATCTTTGGACAAGAAGAATATAAAAATGAATGAGATGCTTGAGTTATTTAAGCAAGTCCAAATAAATTTACCTCTTCTCGATGCTATCAAGCAAGTTCCGGCTTATGCCAAATTTCTGAAGGATCAATGCACACAAAAAATGAAAAACCAAGACACAAATACCAAAAATGATCAACTAGCAAGTCAGCTCAATTGTTCAGCAAATAACCCCACCCAAGCTAAAAGATCCTGGTACCCCAATTATATCATGTGTCATAGGGACCTTCACAATCAAAAAAGCATTACTAGATTTGGGTATGAGTGTAAACCTTCTCCCAAGTTCAGTGTATGAGTTATTCGAATTCGAAAAATTGAAGCCCACGACAGTAACACTACAATTGGCAGATAGATCAGTCAAAGTACCTCGTGGAATATTGGAAGATGTATTAGTGAAGGTAGATGAATTTTACTTTCTGTCGACTTTCTTATGTTAGATATGGAATCTAGCGGTAATCCTAACCAAATTCCCATCATTCTTGGAAGACCTTTTCTAGCTACCGCTAATGCATGTATAAATTATAGAACGGGCGTTATGGATGTATCTTTTAGAAACAAGAAGATAAGATTAAATATTTTCAATACTTCCCAAGGACCACCTGTGTATGATTTAAATGAAGTAAACATGATAGAGAAAGTTGTAGATAAGAAATTCCAAAGTTTGCTTGATTCGGACCCTTTACAAACATGTCTTACACATTGTGGAATAGATGACTTTGATATTGATGAGTACACCAAAGAGATAAACCTGTTATTAGAACCACCTCAGTTTGACACCATCCCTCCTTGGACTATAAAATATGAACCACTTCCAACTAAACCAAGCCCTTTAATATCATCTTTGGAAGCACCACCTCAACTAGAATTGAAACCTCTTCCTGCTGAATTAAAATATTCATTCCTTGGACCCAATGATACCCTTCCAATAATCATTGCATCTATCCTAACTTCTGACTAGGAAGATAAATTGGTAGTTGTACTTAATAAGCATAAAGAGGCAATTAGATGGACTAGCTAATCTTAAGGGAATTGACCCTTTCGTTTGCATGCACCACATTCACAGTGAAATTGAAGCCAAACCACATAGAGACATGCAACGAAGGCTAAATCCGAACATAAGGGATATTGTTAAAAAAAATAGTAAATGGCTTGATGCTGGTATCATTTATCCAATTTTGGATAGTCAATGGGTCAGTCCAATCCAAGTAGTACCTAAAAAGTTGAGTATTACTGTGATTGAAAATGAAAAGGGCGAATTAATTCCTACTCGTACATCAACTAGTTGGAGAGTGTATATAGATTATCGAAAGTTGAATACCGTGACTAGGAAAATCACTTCCCTTTGCCTTTTATCAACCAAATTCTGGAACGGCTAGCGGGGCAAAGTTTCTTTTGTTTCTTAAATGGATATTCAAGATACAATAGGTCCCAGTATTTTCTACAGATCAAGAAAAGACCACCTTCACCTGTCCCTTTGGAACATTTGCCTTTAGGCGCATGCCATTTGGTCTCTGTAATGCACCAGCCACTTTTCAACGATGTATGTTGGCCATATTTTCTAATATGATTGATCAATTTTTGAAAGTGTTTATGGATGATTTTTCGATTTTTGGTGCTTCATTTAATAGCTGTATCCAAAACTTGACTAAGGTACTAAAACGGTGTATGGAAATGAATTTAGTCCTAAGTTGGGAGAAGAGCCATTTTATGGTTCGTGAGGGAATTGTGCTCGGGCACATTGTTTTAGAGCAAGGTATTAAGGTTGATAAAGCCAAGGTTGAATTGATCTCAAATCTGCCACCCCCAACCTCAGTTAAACAAGTACGATCTTTCCTTGGCCATGCTGGTTTTTATAGATGCTTCATCAAGGATTTAGTAAAATTTCTCGGCCCTTGTATAATTTGTTGGCCAAAGATAATTCTTTTAATTTTGATAAGATTGTCTAAGAGCCTATAACATCCTTCGAACTGCTTTAACCATTGCACCAATTATCAAGCCCCCAGATTGGACCATAGCCTTCGAAATCATGTGTGATGCTTCTGATTATGCTATAGGGGCAATTATAGGATAGAAACTCAATCGGGAACCCCATGTAATTTATTATGCTAGCAAAACTCTTTCGGATGCACAAATGAACTATACTACTACGGAAAAAGAATTACTAGCAGTTGTATTTGCCCTGGAAAAATTTAGATTATATTTGTTAGGGTCTAAGATCTTAGTTTACTTGATCATGCAGCATTAAGGCATCTGTTATCAAAAAAGGATACAAAACCTAGACTGATTAGATGGATCCTTCTACTGCAGGAAATTTGACCTCCAAATCTTAGATGGGTTCCGAAAATATGGTTGCAGATCATATCTCTAGGATTTTGGTAAAATATAATAAAGAAATAATCAGAGATAGGTTTCCTGATAAGCAACCGTTCTCAATTTTTCATAGCAGTCTTCCTTCGTTTGCCAATATTATGAATTATTTGGCAACAGAAAAATCCGGACAAAACAAGAAAAAGATAGATTTTTCTCACAAATCAAATATTACTACTGGGAAGATCATGAATTATTTAATTACTATCCGGACCAAGTGATTAGGCGATGTATCCCTGAAAGCGAATTCAAAAGCATACTTGCTTTCTGTCATTCTCTTGCCTATAAGGGACATTTTAGTAGAAGGAAAACTGCAGCAAAGGTGTTGCAAAGTGGGTTTTCTTGGCCAACTCTTTTTAAAGATGCACACGAATTTGGCCGTAATTGCCTCCGATGTCAACAAACAGAAAATATTTCAAGAAAAGATATGATGCCCCTAAACCCTATCATGGTTGTAGAAATTTTTGATGTATGGGGTATTGATTTCATAGGCCCATTTCCTTCCTCTTTCAAATTTGAATACATTCTAGTGGCAGATGATTATGTATCGAAATGAATTGAAGCCATGGCAACTCGAACCAAATCTAAGTTTATTCAGCGTAATATCCTTAGTCGTTTTGGATGCCCAAGGGCTATAATTAGTAATGGGGGTACACATTTCACGAATAGATACTTTGAAGGATTAATGAAAAAATATGGAATTACTCATAAATAGTTATACCTTACCATCTCCAAACTAGTGGCTAAGTTGAAGTATCAAATAGAGAAATTAAATATATCCTTGAGAAAATGGTGACACCGATAGAAAAGATTGGTCAGAATTGGATGATGCATTATGGGCTTACCGAACTGCTTTAAAACCCCTTTAGGAATGTCTCCTTACCATTTGGTATTTGGAAAGGCTTGTCATTTATCCGTAGAATTGGAAACACCGTGCATTTTGGGCCATTAAACAATTTAATTATGATATGAAGAATGCAGGTGTCACTAGAAAATTTCAATTGAATGAATTAGAAAAAGCTACGAAATGATACATACAAGAGTTCAAAAATTTATAAAGAACGAACCAAAGCATATCATGACAAATTTATTAATAGAAAAACTTTTGAACCAAATCAAAAAGTATGGCTTTACAATTCAAGATTACATCTTTTTCCCTGAAAAAACTTTGTTCACGATGGAATAGACCTTTTATAGTAACTCAAATATTTTCTTATGGAGTAATATAACTTAAAGACCCCAAGCAAGGAAATACGTTCAAAGTAAATGGCCAATGTTTGAAATCATATATAGAAGAAATTAATGATGGAGAAGTTGTTGAATCAATTGATCTTGTGAACCTAACACTATCATAATGAGTAACATAGTCTGGCTAAAGATTTTAAACTTAGCGCTCTTGAGAGACAACCTAATTTATCCATTTAATTTTAACTTTCTGTTTTCTTAATATGACCAGAGAAGAGCAACAGAAATTGATTGAGAGAAGTATATGGAACCTCCAACATTCAAATACCCAACCAGGTAGTATCTTTCCTTGAAATTAATTTTTCTTCCATTAGGGACAATGAAAATTAAGTTAGGAGGGGAAGAATAAGTAAATCCTCGAGTAAAACTATAATCAGTATTTGTGTACCAAATTTTATCTCGATTTAAAGTTAATCAAGCATTCTAATTAATGAACGATTAACGGTTAAATTATTTTAGAGATACTGAGGAACAAATGATTAAGAAAACTTAATAAAAGGTAGGGTTTAGCCCAGAAAAAAAATTTTGAATAATTTAGACCCTCTGACCACTGATCTTAATAGTACAATCTACTTAATAAGGATATGCGTGAAATGTTAAAAAAATCCCTCTTAAAGTTAATAAATTAGGTTCTTAGCATCTTTCGCTAAGTAACCGGGCCCCGTCACCTAAGTGATGTTCGCGTAAAAAGGTAAGAATGTGAAAGAACCTAATGCCCTAAAACCAATTGGTTTGGGAGCTATTGGCCTAAAGCTCGCTACAAGGGTCAATTAGAAAGGAAGGGGTTAGGACATTGCACTAACTTTACACGTAAATAAATAAATAAGGGGACTAAATGATAAGAAGAACTACACCCAACCCAAATTAAGTTAGAGGACTTAAACAGAGAAGTGAAAATTGATGAAGAAAACTTCTATAAATTCTTATCGACTACACTCTATCACTAAATGGGTAAACTTGATAATCCGATGAAGCACCTCCCTTATGATCTAACCGAAAATCTTTTGATTTTAGAACTATACGATAACTATCAATTCTTGGACTAGCTTGGTACATATTTTTAAGTTCCTTATTTACTCAAGGACGAGTAAGATTTAAGTTAAAGGAGTGATAAACGCATAAATAATCATAATAAACCTATTAATTAATAGGTCAAATTATCTTTATTATATAATATTTTCAAAAAAGCCCCGTCAACTTAAAGAGCTCGATTTTAGGAGTCCAACGGCGCAAACGGCACTCAAACCGCAATATCTCGCAATCTCTCTGCAATCTCTCCGTAATCTCTCCTCAATTTCTCTGCAATCTCTTCACAATATCTCCGCAATCTCTCCGTAATCCGTCCACAATCTGTCTGCGATCTCTCTCATTTAGGCATCTATAAATAGCCTCAGAGGGGGAGAGAGGAGGGGCAGTCCGACTTAGAGGAGAAATCAGAGAATCCTAGGGAGTTTAGCCACAAAGTAGATCCAAGAGCTTGGTTAGTAGATCCGGAGCCATCTTCAAAGTTGTTGCCTTCTTGTAGATGTTAGGGAAGAAGAATTTTCAATTTTAATTTTAATGGACTCCTTTTGATGCTATGAAATGAAGTATTTATTTACGTTTAATTTTTATTGAATGTTCTTCAAGTGAAAATACTTTTGACTAATCTATTCTTTAAAAGGGATGGGCCGTAATCTACGTACTCTAATTAAGATATATCATATTTTAATTATTTTCACTACCAATTATCTAATTATTTAAAATTTTAATTGCATAAATTTATTTCAAAATAACCACTCAAAAGTTCCCGGCAACGGCACCAAAATCTTATGCGTATCGTAGTGCAACGATTAAAACACCTTAATTTTACTAATCTTAGGTAGAGTAGCGAAAGTAAGAGGTCGAATCCACAGGAACTTTTGAGTGGTTATTTTGAAATGAATTTATGCAATTAAAAATTTAAATAAACAGATAATTGGTAGTGAAAATAATTAAGATATGATCTATCTTAATTAAAGTACGGCTCGTACCCGTAGATCATGGCTCATCCCTTTTAAAGAATAGATCAGTCAAAAAGTATTTTCATTTGAAGAACATTCAATAAAAATTAAACGTAAATAAATACTTTATTTTATAGCATCCTAAGGAGTACATTAAAATTAAAATTAAAAATTCTTCTTTCCTGACATCTACAAGAAGGCAACAACACTAAAAATGGCTCTAGATCTGCTAGCCGAGCTCCTGGATCTGCTTTGTAGCCAAACTCCTCAGGATTCTCTGTTTCCTCTTCCAAACCGGATTGCCCCTCCTATCTCCACCTCTAGGGCTATTTATAGACGCCTGAATGCAGAGAGATCACGGACAGATTGTGGATGGATTACGAAGAGATTACGGAGAGATTGGAGAGATTGCGGGAATATTACAGAGAGATTGCAGAGAGATTGCGGTTTGAGTGTCGTTTGCATCGTTGGACTCCTAAAATCAAGCTCTTTAAGTTGACGGAGCTTTTCCTAAAAATATTATATAAAGTAATCAAATATTAAATAATAAAGATAATTTGACCTATTAATTAATAAGTTTATTATGATTATTTGTGTTTATCAAACAAGCTTCACAAATAACTTTGTTTAAGAAAAAAAAGTATCCCAAGCAAGTATCGGAACTCCTGACCTGTGGAAAAATCAAAACTCTTCTAACTTATGAGATTTAAAACCTTGCTTCAAACTCTAAACATGAAAGTAGTAAGATTGTGTCTAAGTAGTCCCATATATAAACAGATTAGAGGCCAGTATTATCAGCCAGAAAGCTTTGAAAGAGGGACTTAAAGTTAAAAAATTACCAAAAAAAATATTTTTTAGAACATATATGGCTGCTCATTTAGAATAATTTCACTTGCAACCCTATTAAAGTTGTCATTTACAAAATAGCATACGTAGTACAGAAAATTCATAGTTAAAAGTACAATGCATATTGTACAAAATCAACTCTGATAGTACATTATGTCATGTCCTCATCTATGTACACATGCCATCATTAGCAAGGTTAAATCTCATGGAAAAGAGATGTTTCAATTTTTCATGGAACGAGAACCGAGCTTTCAATCGGCACGCGCAAGCGCTCCCTATAGCCACTAGGTCCTTGCGTCTACCGGTGATGGCGTTAGAGGAACCCTTCCCCTAACCCTTCCCCTAACCAGCACTCGATCCCATAAAAATGAGCCGCCCCAACCTCACTCAAAAAGACTGACCTGTGGATGCCTGCACCCGCGCACCGCCTGTGCGTGTCAGCCACGTCCTGTGCATGTCCAAGTCCACCTGACTTAGACCTCCGCCGCTGCGATCTCCACTGATCCAACCGCTCGCCAACCTCACGAAGCCTCCTCTTATCGTTTGGTGGCCCACCCGAACTCCACTCGGATGGTTTCCTCCTTGAAAACTTGATGGAAGTCGATCTCCTTCTATCTGATCGGATGCCCTAGCCTTAGGGTCCGCCTAGCCTTATATAGGCCCGTCCAACCGACCTAGCACCGCCTCAATGCTTTGGATAGGCCTTATCCAAAGTTATCTCCAAGAAATCCCTGAAAATGCCTATCATGTCCTCCGCTGAACCGTCCGCAACCGTCCGCCGAACTGTCTGCAACTGCCCAGGCGCGCGCGCGCCCGGCTCTGTGCGCGCGTGCCCATGCGACGCGCGCTCCAGCGTCGCGGACGCATCTGCCAGGCTAGCAGCCATCCGCGCGATCCGCCCGCAGATCTCGGGATCCTCCGAAATCCCGGCTATCCCTCCACGCGATCTGGCTCCTCCAAAATATCCGGCCCCGCTGGCTCCGCGTCCATCCCGCGTGCGCGAGTCCAGCGGGCCAGGTTGGCCCGGCCAACGGTCGGGTCACATGCCAGGATGGCATGCACCAGCCTGCCGATCAATCGCCAGCATCACGCGCGCCAACTGCTGAAACCGTCGCGCAAATCTCGGTCTTGTGCCCGCGCACACCATCTCATCTCAATCTCCAACCTGATCATGCATCACAGTACTTGCTTCAGACTTTTTTTCTTTAAACAAATTATTTGTAAAGCTTTAGCGTTTTATTTGATTTTTAAATAGTTTGAACTTCAAAAGTCATATCTTTATAATAAATTAGATCTATTAAAATTGATACTATAATATATCATAATTGAGATGGGATGGGACAGCCAAGATCAATCTTAAAATATCTTTAGGAAGAGCGATCTCAGCTCTTGTCCCGCTGAAATTTGAATAACTAATCATTAGCACCACCTTATAATATATGTATCGATCATGGTTAACCGAACCATCCCAAACTATGATTTGAGGCGAACTAACCTAGTTTCAGACCAGATAGGCCCCGCAATTCAGCACAGGAGGCGAACCATCTTGAAGGACCCAGACCGCCATCGTACCAGTATACTGAACTGCATAAAAACACCCCAAACTGAACCAAGCCACCTAATTCGGCCCGTTACAGTGGCAAACGTTGGGGAGAGGGAGGGGGCTTCCAGTCCACCTAACTAGTACACTAAAATTGATATGATAAGCACCACACCGAATTGTCCTAGCCTCATGCTCGATACAATGAACCTTGGTATCGACAAATACACAACGATGGTAAAGTTAAAGAATAGGAAACCAGACTTTTTTAATTTGTTTTTTCCCCTTGATTTGCTTCTTGAAATAATGGTATTTAAATATTATTCAGAGTTGGATCTATTAACAACTTCATCAAGGCCGGTTCCAACTCGAGTAAAGAGGAGGATTGCGTTAGGTAGCTGACAGCCAGCATAAAATTCCATGGATCCCCTAAAACATGAATCTACTTAATGAGCAAAGTGGAGAAAGCAGATTCATGTAGCCGATCCCATGTAGTTGGGAAAAAGCTTAGATGAGTTGAGTTGAGTTGGACCTGTTAACATGGTGTTTAATGTGCTTCAAACTTCAGGGATGTTTCCTGGAAATTCCAATGCATATCCAGAAGCACTATAATTGAAGTGTTTATACAAATCAAGCACACATTTTAAAGGTTTTAGACTGTCTTCGATCAATGAAAAGCAATTTAATAGCACAGACCAATGAGAAGAAATGCTTAGCTAGATAGCTTCCAAGAATTCAATCTATCTAAATAACTATCTTTTCTTTCCAATAGGTCTTACATATTTTAGCACTGTAAACAAGATAAGCATTTTCTGCAGAGTGATGACCAATATGATTACAATAAATGACTCTACAAAGATGGAAATAGCAACTCAAAGCCTCAACCTGGATATAGACCAATCAAGATGACTATAGTATGGCTAACAAATATGACAAAGGTAATTTCAGAACACATCCATAATAACTAGTGTCAACATTTTTACCCTGAAATGTATAACAAAATGCATTTAACAACTTCCCTTGATGATGTTCCCTTCTTTCATGGAGGGAGTGGGGTTATGTATGTGACCAAACATAATTTTGCAGCAAATCCAAGCTGAAAATTAGATATAAATGATTTTCACATTGTATATATACATACACAGGGCAACACTTGGTACGTAACAAATTTAAAGGGACACCTTAGAGACTCATTATAATCAAGTAATTGATCTCCATATGGATGCCCAAAATTGGTGACCTATGTGATATTTTTCTTCTCTATCAGATACCATGGGCATAACAGTGGAGAATGAAAATATCTGCAGCCTTTATGTAATAGAAGAATATTTGTAATTTATCTTGCAAGGTCTAACATGCATCTTTGCTTTCATAGTAAATAAATGTCATTATTTTCCTTGTATGATCAACTATAGAGACAGAAACATGGTCAGCAACATTGCATGTTACAGATATGCAACACCGATCAGCAAGAAAAGATATGTAAGACCTATTGGCAAGAAATCAACTAAAGATATGAAAATATTTTTGCTTTTATCTGATCAACTATCTAGATAACTATTTCCATCAATAGCCAATATAAATAGATAGATAAATTAAAATTGTTTAGGTTTTTATAGCATACTTTCGTGATTTAGTTAAGCGCTCAGCCTCTTCCGAACGCATTTTCACATGCTTCTTCGTAGGCTCATCTAGAATTCGTTGTACATTCATCTTGCGCCATGCAGAGCCACATTCAACAAGCAATCCATGTCCATCCTCTCCATTCTGATGTTCTTCATAAATATCACATAGGTCACCAAGTTCTCGTGACCATGTAAATTTGAATTCCTTACCACCAACATCTATAAGCTGACACAAGAGAGACCTTGTAAGAAGCTGTTCATAAGTTAACAAACAAGAAAGGGGAGAAGGAGGAGGAGGAGAAGAACAAAGTCATATGTCTAACAAAATGTATATGAATGACAGCACCATAGAACATTCAGCGCCTGTTTGGTAGGAGAATAGAGACAGAATGAGGACCTTGTTCATTTTATCAAACATCATTTTTTAGCCTGGTACAATGTGGTTGTACCCTAACAAGGGATGACTAGGGAAAAGAGTCTACAGTTCCATTCAACCGTTGCTATAGAATAGACTAGAACAGGGAAAAGTTATTTCCAATTCCATTTTTACCCTTATCCACTCTCAAAGAAAGGGGGAGGCCAATTTCATCCCTGTGATAAATCCAAATCATCATGAAATTCAGTGCACATTAAATGCATGCTAATGAGCAATTCCTATTCCACTAATCCAGATAAGTTTCCCTTGTCCTTTCAAAATTTATTATGCAAGCAAATGCTACCTTAGGTATTAAACAATGGTGAGCTATTTGTATAAAAAAAATGATGGTGAGATAACAATATAGATCTAACAAAAACTTAGTACTTGCATCATGTCAATATGAAGTTATGAACAATACTAGCTCAAAAGTGGAAGTTAGCACAAAGTTTTTGAGTGACTTGTATCAAAACATACATATCAACTTCATACATGTAAAATTAAATGGACCAATAAGCTTCCTAAAGCATTTCCAGCAAAGGATTAGAAAATTAATGCAAATTAGCATTATTGCTACTTCATGCAAAAAGGTGGTCAGACAAGTTAAAAGAAAAACAACTTGTGATTACCATGTTTTTTTTTCTCTATTTCTCAATCATGTTAGAAAGAAATGTAATAATTAGTGTTAAGGCCACTGCATGTAGAAAAGGCAATCAAACAATTTAAAAATGAAAATGCAATTGCATTGTCTTCCCCTATTTCTCCATTCCCTAAAAATGCAATTTAACAATTTGCTTTATATCTGCTTCATCCTCCTTCGAATCCATTAAAATATCTTTCCACTTCTACTATTGGCCATCATTATAATAAGTGTATCCACAAAAATGATTAAGTTGAGCCACCTATCAGCTGTTAAATCTATTTGCGATCTCATTGCAATTTGAGTCCCACTAAAATGTCATTTAGTAATTGTTGGATATACCATTTTCACCATGACACTTTGTGTTGAATAGTAGCAGTGAACTCATGCATCCGTATTTTCAAAATAAAGGAAGAAAATGACCCTTGGTATTGAGCTGGTATATTGAATAATAATAATTTGCTCCCTCATTGATCTTTGTTGACCCTATATACTGCTTAAGAATTGGTTGCCAATATAATTTTCAGGTTAGCAAGAAGAGTGATTTAAGAGGAGGGTATGGACAAGTATGAGTTCGTAATAGTTCCAAGACCATTTTGGGATTTAGTAGCAATACACCTACTTCAGGAACTCCAAATCTTCTATCTAGAGCAATGCACCAACTTCAGGAACTCCTTGGAATCTCCGACACACACCCACTTCTTAAATGCTTCCTTTCTTGAAGTTTATTTTTAAAACATCTATTTTCCCACGCCCCACCCACACGTACTCCCAATTCTAGCAATTAAGATTTGGAGCCATGAGAAGATGCTTGAGTGTTTGTACTTTGATTTCCGTGGCTCTGTTTGATATATATAATAGACATCAATGTTCAAAGAAGCCATACTCAGCAACTAGACTGAAAAGAGTCTAAGCAGAACCAAGTACTCTTTCAGTTTGGTTCAAAAGATTGCCATAATATAATAATAGATCATGTGATCAAAGAGATTGAATTTGAAATAGGAGACCCTTTAGATGGTGCATCTTCAGTAAACCAATCGATCAAATTGAGGAACTACTGAAACAGAAAAATATAATAAATACAAACCACATTATCAAAGAATTGAACAAGGATATTTTCCTTATGCTAATGCAAAATGATTACCATAGGTCCAGGAAGTTAAAGTTGTCTACATATACGTTTGAATGGAAACAAAATAAACAACGTTCGTCACTCTATGATTATACATATCTCAATTAACTGGACAGACAGGTTGATCATAGTTTTAACTGCCAGTTAATATGACACCAAATGATATACTGTTCAGGTGCCTTACTTGCATGGTCCTGACTGCATGCCAATATTTGGCACATTGTCATGCCAATGCATGCCAAAATGCCAACCCTAGAACGGTGCAACACAGTACAGTGTGTAATGTTCCAATGCCATGCTGACACTGCCAGTACAAGATACTTCGGTCCTTGAGACTAATTGAAGCGACATAAATCAAGCTGCACATGTTTTCCGTTCAATGCTTTATCAGATTTTGACAACATTAGGAGGGCATTAGTCTATCAAACCAACTAAGAACCACCAGAATCTTGAGACAATCGTGACAAATATCACAAATTATATTCTATTCAATAATCTTCTTGTCAAATACATGTCAAACTTGTATGTTATGATAAAGAATTAGTATCTTCCTTGTTATGATTTATGAGGAATAATGTACGTTCTTGTATCAAGCAGACCAGCATGAGGCAATGAAAAATGGCTAAACCAGTATTATAATGTGCAATGATGATCACTGGACACCTCAATAACATGAGCCTGTACTAGTTTGGAAAGGTTAAGGAGGGAAGGCCTAAAATATTACAGATGCAAGTTAGGAAGACATTAGAAGCGTTGCATTGATGAAGTATGCATCATCTGATGAGCAAAGCCATGGCCTCAAGGAATGTATAAAGATTCAAGCAACATATAAGACGCTAACTTTAGAAACATAATGACAGAATCTTGTCTATCAAAATACTAAACTCTATGAGCATAGTCATGCTATTCTAAAAACCTGATGGCAGAAAATGAAAGATATTTAGGTTGAGAGAAGGAATTTTGTAGAAAAGTGCTCCAAGAAAAAAAGTTTTCCTTTTGTTGCTAACCTAGGTCTAACAATTGGGAACTAGTAGAAAAAGTGATTGTCGTAATAGCTGTGTCCCACAGTAAAAAGAGACTCCTTAAGGTTGTGATGCATGAATTTCTGGTTTCTTCCACATGCAGCCATACAATATATAGGAATTACCAAAATTCTTATCAACTAATCCTATGAAAGATATAACGATCCTTAAGTAGCAATAATCAGACAAAAGTTTACTTCTACATTCTGGATAATAGTCCAAAGGCCAACTCAACTATGTAGTGGACTAATGACTAATGGAAGATTTACACAGCATAATAAACGGGTTCATAATCCTTAATTTAGCTGTAATTTATTTGATTACTTGCTCTGATAAGCAACCTCTGGAGCATGATTTATAGATTCACCTGAAACTCTGATATTGAAACTAAAATTTTTGGTGTCAACTACTATTAATCATAAAATAGCACTGTTCTTGTAGTATTATCCAAACTAAATCATGGGGTCAAATGAAGTGCACAAATAGATGAGCTGTTTATGTTAACTATTGGTCCTTTTTCAATATCTTTAAATGTCAATGTTCCTTTCTACTAATTTAAACTTGATCTTATGAGTCCTAAGAAGATCTGGAAATATTGTAACATTAAAGAAAATATTTTTTTAGTATATACTTGGATATCATAAAACCTCAAATCTCATAGGTGCTTATGATGTCTTTTTTTTTTTTTGGATTGCCAACAATTTTGAAATGATATGTTACATTTCAGACATAACTCTTCAACTTTGAAAAGACAAATTTTAGTTTAATATGGGCCAAAACCATCAAATAAAAATTCAAATGTTTCCAAAACAATATAGTGAACTTTAAATTGACATCCTATTTATTCTATTGACTAAATTTGTTTTCTTTATTTGATCTTTTTTATATCAAAAAATTCTTTTTTTCATAAATTTTCAATCTGACACCAAAGGTACCAAAACTGAAACTCATTTGGTCTCTCCAAACAGAAACTAGAGCTGAGTTTTTGAACCTTGTTCTCGTGTATCTCTTTATCTCACCACTTATATAATCTAAATGTAAACAACTTGTTTCTACATAAACCCAGCTTGTTTCTACATAAACCCATGCTGGTTGTTCCATATGAGTATACAAACAAGAGAATAACTCCTCCCTCATACAACCAAATTAGGGGGTAATTTCTCCTCTTTAGTACCACCAACCCAAGAAATGCATTATTTCTGTCACATGTTTCTTTCTAGGTATGGATAGGAGAGTTCTTCATGAAGCCACCTGTTATGTGACAACTTAGCTATTACTCAACCAATATGCATGATTTGATAGATGATCCATAAACTTAAGGATCTCATTTAACATTCAAAGGTGACATTTCTTTGGCCATAGATGCCGTGGTTTGATCTATCTTCACAATATGAGAAAATAGCCATCTTATGGAAGCACAACAATGAAACCACTCTACTAAGAATTTCTATACCGTAACACCAACTATTACACTGAGTGCAAAATTAGTCAAATCTCATTTAAAATTCACAATGCAGCAACTTAAATATGTATAAGGAACAAGAATCCCATATGACACCAAGCAAAGGCACCGAAAGAGTCGATGCCATATGACGCATGCCCATTCAAGTTAGCCCCCAATTTCTCCCTTTCTTCTAAGCAGTGTCAAGTACAAGACTATCACCACTTTGCCCACTTCAGCCAAATTCCAATGGTAAGGAAGAAAACTACCGGCTTATAGAAACCGAAATTCATAACAACAGAATAACAAGAAGTAATCAATCCAAAGAACGCTATAAAATGGCTTACGTTTTCCGAAGGGTTATTCAAGTTGGAATCAAACTTAATCCTCGCGCTACCGCCCTGGGCCTCGACCCGCCTGATCTCCTCAACGAGGTCCGGTGTGAGCCTTATGATTGCGGCGAAGTCAAGAAGCCCTCCGGGTTCGAGACTGAAGGCCTCCTCCCGGCCAGGCGTAGAGGCGGCGGCCGGCCCGCCAGGCCGTTTCAGGACGGAGGCAGAGGAAGCGCCGATCGGCAGCCGCGCGCCCGCCGCTGCGGCGGGCCGGTGGAGGGGCGGCCCGGGCGGAGGCGGAAGCAGCGACCGCTTCCCGCCGCCCCTCCCCGGTTTGAACATCGCCAGATCGCGGGGACTCGCGTGGCGTCACCGCCTCTCGAGAGAGGCGGTGGTGGGAGAGGAGAGGGGGGTGTGCTTTTGTGCTCCGGGGGAAGAGAGAAAAGAACGAGTCCTTTTCTTGAGAGAGAGAGAGAGAGGGAGGGCTAGGCGGTGGTGGGAGAGGAGAGGGGGGTGTGCTTTTGTGCTCCGGGGGAAGAGAGAAAAGAACGAGTCCTTTTCTTGAGAGAGAGAGAGAGAGGGAGGGCTGGGGGAGAGGGAGAGGGAGAGGTTTCGGCTTTTGGCTGGGATTACTTGTTCCAACGATCGGATAATCGAGTGAATTTACCGCAATACCCGATAAATTTTAAAATAATTCAAGAAGATGATTCAACCATTGGGAACTTCCATTACACCGCAAAAATTACTCTCCACACCCTATAACCCTTTTCCACTTTTTTTTTTTTTTTTTCTCTTACACCCCTCTCCCCCCCATCGATCGATACCCCTCTTCTCTTTTCTTTTTTTCCCTTCCTCAATCAGCAACGATGAACGACAATAACGCAGCACCAATGGCAACAGCGGCAGCGACGATGTTGTAGTAGTGACGACAGCAGCAAATGAATGCAACGACCCTCGTCAATCAGGCATTTACCCCTACTCCATTTCCCAGCCCGATGCTCTGGCCCTTTTCCCTCCGGTACCGACTCCCCTTTCCTAGCTTTTAGCTTCCCTTTGCCCTGCCTTCTGTTCGGTTTAGCCTGATAGGACGACCAAAAGGCCTTTATTCGACCTACGAGAGCTTTCGTTTGGCCTAGGAAGAGGGGTTTGTTCATATGGAGGTATTGAGAGAAAGTATGAAGGGCATAATGATCATTACATAATTTTTTTTTAAAGTGTGGGTTAGAAAGTAATTTTTGTGGTATAAATTAGAGTTGGGCATCGGACCGTGCTACCCATGGACTGGCACAGCCCATTAAGCCGTACCGTACCGGGCTTGAAAAATGCAGCCTACCTAGCACGGCATGGCTCGTGACGGCCCATCTATGCCGACATGGCACAGCCCGCTGTGTCGACCCACATGGGCCTAGGTCGGCACGACCCATAAGGGTTTGATAAAAAAATTTATATAAAAAAATATTTTTAATAAATTAAAAAATTATTGGAACAAAAAAATTTATTAATATAAAGCCACCTTAATGATGGGGGGTTTGGTATAGACCCTTACAGTTTATTAATTTAAAATCAAAATGGTACATGAAGGGAGGGGAGCTAGGTCTGACCTCCATAATACAATAAGAAAGGAGAAAAAAATAGAATGACTCACTTTAACAATTAAAAAATATATATATAATTATAAAAATAGAAATGACTCACTCATTAGTAGTATTTGTGTCATCATCATCTTTGTTGGTTAAGTCATGTCCCTTTATCTTGAAGCCTCGCCTCAGCATCCAACCAATCTTTAAAGCAAAGAAGCATCTCAACCATCTCGCTAGTAATCTTACTTCTCTTTTCGTCCAAAACACGCCGACCTACATTGAAAGAGGATTCCGATGCTACTGTGGACATCAGCACAGCTAAAATATCCCGTGTAATTGTAGACATAACAGGATATTGATTTCTAACACTTTTCCACCAAGCTAATATATCTAGACTCTCTTTTTGATATTCATCAAATGCAGAATGAATATAGTTTCATAAATAAAATTCTAATTCATTGCTTAAAGATAAAAAAGATGAAGATGAAGAAGACGATGAAACATGTGTATGCCTTCTAATGAATAAAAAAAT
The DNA here is from genome assembly GCA_900491605.1 of Calamus simplicifolius. Lineage (NCBI taxonomy): Eukaryota > Viridiplantae > Streptophyta > Magnoliopsida > Arecales > Arecaceae > Calamus > Calamus simplicifolius. The sequence goes on along the minus strand of UESW01002535.1, from coordinate 126,704 downwards.
AGATGACGAACGAGATCTAGAAGAAGAAGCAGAGCTTTGAGGAGGTATTATAGATCCATGAATTTTGTCATCATATAAAGCATAAATATCATTAAAAGTCGTGTTACCTCATCTTTAGCAGGTTCAGGATTTTGATTCATGTTTTCACAATATTCATCAATTAAAATATTTACATCATTTAATTTAACTCTAGAATCAAAAACTATTCCAATATTCATTCCATTTAGATTTCATATGATGTATAATAGGCATTAAAACATTATCATTTCTATATTCTTTAGATTTTTCACTAATTACATATGTTTTTTTGTAAAAATGAACAAGAAGTTGGATAATAAATACCAGAAAAAACATTTATAGCATCATAAAAATAACCAAAAAAACTTCTAAAATTTTATCTTGATTCTAATCAGTTTCAGTCAACATAAATCCTAATCCATGATCATTAATATAAGTACTTAATAAGTTCTTATATGGATATGCATTATGTATCATGGTATAGTTACTATTCCAATGAGTAATTACATCAAGTTTAAATTTTTTAAAATGTTTACCATAATCTATACATAATTGTTTAAATTCTTGAAGTCTTGCTTTTGAAGCATGAATAAAAGAACTGCATTTTTAATTTTTGAAATAACCTCTTGAATTATGTCCATGCCAGATTGAACAAAAAGATTTAATATATGATATGCACATCTAATATGAAATAATTGTTCATTTAAAATGGGATGCAAAAAGTCATTTAATAATACAACATCAAAATTATTATTAGATGCATTATCAAAAGTAATAGACATTATTTTATTATTAATATTATATGAGTATGTAGTTTGATAAATAGCATTTGAAATTTGTTGTCCCGAATACGAAAAATCAAAAGCACGAAAAGCAAGAATTCGTTTACTTAGTTGCCAATCATTATCAATATAATGAGCAGTAATAGCAATAAAATAATTACTACCTATAGATGTTGACCAAATATCAGAAGTTAAAGAAATTCTAGCATTTAAATTTGAAAGTATTTCAATTAAACTTTGTTTTATTGCTAAAAAGTTTATCATAGCCACTCTTCTAAATATACGCCTACTAGTTCTTCTATAAGCAGGTTGTAGGCTTAATTGAATATAATGTTCAAAATTATAAGATTTACATAAAGTAAAAGGTAATTCATCCTGAACTATCCATCTTATAAGTAATTTTCTTTGATTTTCATGGTTATATGCAAAAATTACCTACAAGTGATCCCTCTTGTATATTAAGGGTATTTTGCTGATGGAAATCATGCATCCTATGAGTGTCTTTTTAAATGCCATGTTCCCCCAGTACTAGTACAACTATAAAGTTTTGCACATTTTCTATTTTGCTTTGTAGACTCCATTAAACATAATTCTATCGAAATATTCTAAATATTATTAGTCCTTTTATAAGAAGAGGTTTGACATTCATTGACACTGGCTCTAGAGGAAACTCGAGGCTGGGGTTGGGGATTAGTTTTCTCACCCTCAAAAAAAGGGTACTTTCGTTATAAGATGTCATATCTAAAATTTTTAATTAATAAATATAAAAAAATAAAAACTAACCATAAGAAGGAATTGAAAAGAGAATCATAGAACCAAAGTTGTAAGCTACTGAGCTTCTCTTGTGCTCTCGCCAGTCACCTCTCAATAAGAAGTGACATGCTTTCTCTTGTATTTCTCAACAAGAATCTCCTCTTGTGTAGCACTTGAATACTTGCTAGAGCACTTACCAGAACACTTGAAAACTAAAAATTAAATTGCTAGAGCTTGCTAGAAGAGAGAAATAGTAGTAGTAGAGAAGGAGAGAAGAGTTTGCTTGGTACGGTAAGAATAAGGGAGGAATGAGCTATTTATAGAAGTCCCTAATTTTTTTTCTTCGAAAATACTCTTCAATATAGCTGTTATACGATTGTTGAAGGGTAAAATGGTCAAAACTTTCCCTACCTGCTATATAGCCATTTCTAGCCATTAAATTTTTTTGGCTGTACGGCATAGCCCTTGGGCCTGGACCATGCCTGGCTTTCGTAGGCCGGGCATGGCACAGCCATGGAAGCAGCCCGTTGGGCCTGGGCCATGCCTGGCTTTCGTTGACCGAGGGTCATATGACCAAATGGTCAATAGATTTGAGGAAAGAAAAAGCCGGTGGTATGATTGCTATAAAAGAGGCCCAGCTAGATTAAACTATGTGAAGAATTTTTGCTCATACGCTTGGGCGAGGACTGGCGCCTTGGTTGCGAAGTCAAAAATGAGAGAACATTTGGGCACAGCGATGATTAAGATGAAACCTTCAGACCTCATATGAAAGAGGTGAGCTAAAAGATATTATTTAATTTATTTAAGTATATACATACTTAAAATCTATTGGTACATGCCATGTAAAGCTAAATGTACCTATGGATTATTTTGAGGCCTATCATTGGCTAATCTTGATATTTGCAATAGAATTTAATTAAATTTAGTCCCTTATCCTTGTTACTACATAAAAGGTTTAAACTATAGAGGTGTGAAAGAAATTATACAAGCATGTATTTAGTCTTACTTCGAGATCTCAAGCTGTTATGCAAAGCTAAGAAAATTAAATATAACCTTGTGACTAGCTTTTTTAAGGTCAAAACTTAGATCATATGAAATAGGAGATACCATAGTACAGTCTTTTTTTAAGGTTAATTGCTTATTGATTGTGATGTTTATGATTAAATTTAATTAGATTTGGTCTTTTAGCCTTACAAGGATGTTGATTGATAATAATATATAGGCTTATAAAACAAGAAGAATATACAAAGAATCATATCGTCTTATATATAGTTTTACATTAATTATATGTTGAATAGATTTTGAATACTTCCGTATAGCGAAGAAACTTAAATAATACTTTCTAACTATTCTTTTTGAATGAGGTTTTAAGTAATTGTAATTATTGTTATGTTATTTGAATCGTTCTACAATGTTTACTTATTGATATATAAGAATTTAAGACTACAATGTTATCAATGATATCTTTTAATGCTGCTCAAGTATTTTTTTAAGTATAGCTTTCGCTCATCAAATGCTAATTTACATATAACTAGAATAGAAGCACATAATCATTGAGACACTATATATTTGACTTAATTATTGTATAAAATTTAGTATTTTAACATTATAATACATACTCAATTTTTTAAGAGTGCAGTCTCAAGTTTTTAATGGAATAACTTCGAAATTAATAAACTGAATAAATAATTATAGAGTTTTAATTGAGTTTATTTAAGTTTATTAGAGCTTAAATTATGGGTCCATTGTCCCCCATCTTAGGTTAATCGTATCGAATACTTTGGATTGAATAATTAATGTGATTAATTATTTATTTTTCTTAAATAAAATATTTATTAAAACTTTATAATAAAGAGTTTATTATGAAGATAAATAATCGATTTGATTGATTATTTTTTTCATATTTATTTTGGTACAATATTAGTTATGGAACAAAATAAAAAAGTGTTTAGACAAATTGTTCATATAATAATTGATATGAATGATTGCACATAAATGTTATTATGGAACATCATACAAGAGAATTTTGCTCTTGTAAATGACGCATATTATGAGTTGATGGAGAGAGAGAAATTTTATTTTTTGATAATATGATTATTAAGAAAATTAAAAATAAAATAATAAATAGGATTTATTAGATATTTGAAATTAATAATATCTAAAATTATTAAATGAGATTTGATAATTTAGATATTATTATATTTAATTTAAATATTATTTATAAATTAGTTACAAATAAGAAAATAACTTTTCCTTGATATGATCAAGGAGTTGACGTACATGTGAGAATTGTTTCCATGCGGTCAAAATAGGTTGTAATAAATAAAGGTTATCTAAATTAAATTAATTTAAAAGAAATTTTTTCTGATTCACCTGGAGCCTATAAATATGGCATAAGGTAGACTTTTAGAGGATATAGGAAAAACGAAAGAAAAGTTTCTCTTCTCCTTTTCTCTCTTATTTTATGTGCGCCAGAGTTGTGAGAAATATAGAAAAACAAGAGTGAGCCCACTCTTATAATTCGATACCGATCCTGAGAAAGGTGAGGAAGGCTCTGGTTTCGTTTTGATTTTATAGGTATTTTATGAAGTACCTTGGTCCGTAAACTCTATCATGAGATTTTTCATCCACAGCTTCGAATCCGGTAGTAGAGCGCGTCTGTTCCTTTGAGAACTCAATATATCGGTATGTTTTTATATTTAGAAAAATTATATGATAATTTTTTCTTTTCATATGATAATATTAATTTTATATATGTTAAACGATTTGCATGCTTCCGCTACACATATATATGATATATATATATATATATATATATATATGAATACCAACACACAACCTGCACCACGCCCAATGCACAAAGGCTTTCTCAAAGATGGAAGAGGAAGGCCCAAAAATAGAACCTGAAGCAAGAATAGCATACATCTCTCTCTCTCTCTCTCTCTCTCTCTCTCTCTACTCAAATCATATTGCAACGTAAGTGATAGTAGTTAACTTAAAAAAAAAAAATTTCGGAGAAGAGTTTGGGGAAGTCTTTACATTTTATCGAATTAGAAAGAGAGAATGATAATCTAGGTGAAGAGGATAACATTGTGGCAGCCGGTGGCAAAGACTCGAGCGAATACCAGGAGTAAGATGGTGATGTAGACCAAGAAGAGAGCGGAGGTGGATGAATAAGGCTAGGTTGAGGAGGATAGCATTGTAAAATTCAAGGCAAAGGAAGCGACCACGAGCCTCCTAGAGATGGGAGGGCGGATGATGATATCGAAGGTAACAATAAAGAGGGATTCATATGCAAGGCAAAGGAGAGACGAGAGGGAAGGAGGAGGGCTTTTTGATTTTAACTAAGATATCTACTTCGCTACGTTGGAACCTATCTCAAAGTCATATTGACTATAAGTCAGACTACTACAACATAGATCTAAATTACAACCCAATTTACCATGCGATTTGAGTGCATTGAGAAAAGCACAATAAGTTGATGCAACTTCAACCGTGTGTGCATGTGTCATGCCCCAGACCCAATATTGGATCTAAGGGTGGCAACCTGCTGCATGCCTGGCATGCAAGGCGTCCTGAAATATAACACTTAATACAATAAGGGATAATAACTACATATCATCCAAATTTAAAGTATTCTTAATACAAACCATAATCATATGTTTTAGGCTACATGTCAAAATACATAATTCAATGGATTACAACAAAGTATTGGATCTAAGTTACTCTGATAGCTGCTCCAACTACCCCATATCCCCATCTTCAGTTCTGTGGCTCTAAAAAATATTGTGAGATTTAAATGAGCTCACACTCAATAAATAAGCCAACTATAATATAATGTAATTACTTCAAGCTTTTATCAACTCAAATTTTTCATAATAAACATATGTCAAGCTTCCATATTTCAAATACATTTTACCATATTATCAAGGCATGCATCATATGCTCACAATAATTTTGGAAGCGAATGCTATTTAGCATTTCAAGAATATACAATTTCAGAATAAAACCACTGTATCATTGTAAATAGCATATAAAAATTTATTTTTATACCAATGTCTCACGGCCACACACTATGTAAACAAACACCCCCCTCGGGTGTAACCTCCATAAATATCCTCTAGGAGTCAGGGTCCTAGAACCAGCATCATGAACTCACATCATATCATATCCTGCTACAGCACACCTTAAGAGTGTGTCCTCCATATATTCCCCTTATGGAGGTGGGTCCCGGTGCCATGTGGCATAAAATTGCCATATCCTATCACAGCACACCTCATGAGTGTGTGTTCTCCATATACCCCCCTATGGATTGCGTTCTAGTATCAAGTGAGTCATGCAACATATCACATCATATCATATCATATCATAGCGGACCATGGTGGGATATATTATCATATACATAAAGTATCATTTTGATGTTACATTTGCCAAATAGTATGTATCGTTGCAAAAATAATCCATATACTTTTCATAATTACAGTGATTTAAACATGTCAAATACACATGTATATTTATAAAACCTTTAGCAATTTCAAAGATCATGCCAATTGATCAGTTGTCCGCATAGATACCAAATTATTTGTAAAATATAATAAATAATAAACTAATCATAGTAAATGCTCACTTACAAATAAGAGTACCAATCCATTTTCTCATTTTTCAAATAATGCAATATATATCAATATAGCATTTAAATACATAATTTTTATATTTTAATAATTTATGAAAATTATGATAAATGGCTTACTTACCTTCTGGCGCTAATCCAAAAATGTAATTCGGCTATTTAAGCACCTAGGTACCTACAGCATCAATTTTCTAATTTTTAGTCGCTAGAGTCAGCATATGAAAATGACTTCTAAGCTCTACCTAGTTTAATCCCGGGGCCAACTTGGAGCTTGAATATCTCCCAATATATAAGCCTAAATGAAAAAATAAAATACCCCAAGAAATTAGAATCAACACTGATCCAAGCCATATCCTTTTTTTATTGGGCCTGGCCCAATTTGGGGCCCAAAAAATTAGCCTAAAAGGACTATGGGCTGGGCTGAACCCGGGCCCAGTCCCTTTTCTTTTTCTTCCCCCTCTCTTTGTCTCTCTGTTTCTTCCTCCCCTGGTTCACCCGAACCAGGGGAAATGGGGGGGGTGGCCGGTGGCCTAGGGCCACCGCTGGTCCCTCCCAGGTTTCAGCCGGCCACCGGCCATGGGCCGATCGTCGGTGGCTGCCTCCCCCCTCTCTTTCCCTCTCCTCCTCTCTTTCTTTCTTTCTTTCCTCTCTCCCCTATTCTTTTTCTCCTTCCTTGGGCAACGGCGAGGCCGGCCGGACCCCACCGGATGCTGCCTCGGCACCGGTGGAGGTCGCCATTCGCAGCCCAAGCCCGGCAAGCCGGCGGGCACTCCGCCGGGCCCGAACCAAGCCATGGACCGGCTTGGTTCCACAGTGAAGGGAGGGCTGCCCAGCAGCCCTCCACCACTTAACTCCGGCCGCCTCAAGTGGCCGAACTCTCCTCCCCTCTCCCTCTCCGGCCGCCTCGAGCGGCTGGGCACTCCAGACCGGCGCAGCAACGGGGAGGGTCCACCCTTCCCGATCTCCCTCTCTGCCTCTCTCTCTGTTTCACTTTTGATGAAGCTATGGAAGGGGGAGGGGATTACCAGTGATTGGACGAAAGTGATGGGTGGAGGGAGGAGACTCCTCTCTCCCTCCCCATTTATCGTGGCAAGAAGGGGGGCGTGGAGAAGGAAGGGACGGCACGCCGGTCGCTATCGTGTCGTGCCTGTCTTCTCCTTCCCCTTTTCCATCCATTTTTCACATGGGAATTACATTCTCCCCTCTTTATAAAAAATTTCGGCCTCGAAATTGATGCACATTTAGAATTCAAAGTTTGATCATAAGAATAATCATCTTTTCATTTACATATACTAAGATACAAACAGATAAGGATATTTCTTTTTCATTTCCTTCTCAAGCTCCCAAGTAGCTTCCCCTCTCAGAATGGTTATTCCATTGAACCTTGACATAGGGAATGCTATGCCATCTTAGAACTTGATCCTTGTGGTCCACGATACGCACAAGATGCTCTTCATATGTCAGATCATTCCTTAACTGTATGGGCTCAAACTGTATCACATGGCTGGGGTCAGAAATGTACTTTCTCAACATAGATACATGAAATACATTGTGTACCCCAGAGAGTGCCAGAGGTAATGCCAGGCTATAACCTACCTCTCCTACTTTACTCATAAGCTCAAATGACCCAATGTATCGTGGACTTAGCTTACCTCTAATCCCAAATCTCATCACATTTTTGGTTGGTGATATCTTCAGAAAGACATGGTCCCCAGTCTGAAATTCTAGCTCCATTCTTCTCACATCAGCATAGCTCTTCTGTTGGCTCTGAGTTGTGCGAAGTCGTTCCTTGATCAACTGCACCTTCACTACTGTCTGCCGAATCAGTTCAGGGCCCAATAATTTTCTCTCTCCCACATCATCCCAACATAAGGGAGATCTGCATTTTCTATCATACAGAGCCTCAAATGGAACCATATGGATACTAGTTTGGTACTATTATTATAAGCAAATTGTTAGCTCCCCCTCCTCTCTGGGGCCACCGACAGCACACCGGCACACTTGTGGTAATCGGATAGAGTTTTACTAGTCTTTATGTAGCGCTCCATAAAGAGCTAGAGAACCCCAACTAATTATCATAAGTGGCAGACACACGAAAACACATCCTGTTAAAAACTTTTCACTTTCATCTCAATTATATACAAATCACCCAATCAACATTAAGCATCAACCTGCTCAGATAATATTTTTCATGACATTCCTCAGGCAGTTTACAAGATCACATTCACATTCGACATTAAAATCCTAAGTGCACACATCATACTCATAATTTTCTCCAAAACATAAGTCTCGTATTCATATCCAAAAAGGTCTAAAACATCATTACATCCCACTGTACACATACACATATACAAAATACAATTATCAAACCACACTCTCTCAATATACAAGGCTAGCATTTAACACTCTTGCATCCAAGCAAGCTTCACCAGCTAAGGGTCCTGTCCTGCTTATCTTGTGATCCTGGCAGAAATACTCACTGATCTGAAAGAACATTTAAATCATAGAGGGATGAGACCTAAGTCCCAGTGACTGGATAACCATCTAACTATGGAGAAATAGAGAACCATAACCTCTTAATTTCAATCGTATGCTGAAACTATTTAACTTGTACAACTCAAAGTACATTTTTAACATGATATCAGATAAAATAAAATGTAGCTTATTCTTCAAATAACATATCAGTACTGGAATACTCTATAATAACTCTTCACTGAAAGATAACTCATTAAAATAAAACTTCATGCATTACAATATGAAGATATGCATTCTTTATCTACAACCCAGACTCCCATCAGGATCTGCTTGCCCACTGGCATCTCAAGTAAGCTCTCCCTCTCGGGATAACTATTTGGCCCATTGGCCCTTTTTATATCACAACATATGCTTTTAGATCTCATGATGCTGGGCTGTGTGTGTAATGCCTCTGAGGTACCACCCTACAGTCGCCCTTCTGTAGGTGTACTCTCATCGGGTGCGTGACTAGCAACAGGATCCCCGCACAAATAGCACCCCTTACCCGTGCGGTTCACCTGGCAAAGTGCTTTGTTCCTTAACCCTGGAACCTCGGGTTTTCTCTCTGCCCCCACGGGCTATATATAGTAATCAGCTCCACTGAGCTATGATTCATGCCCCCACGGGCTGCTCACAACCAGCCCCACTGGTCTGGTTAGGCATGCACTCACCCCTGATTCTGGGGTTCATCGTACGATCTGTTCGCAAGGAGGTGCCGGCTCGATAGTAGTGTGCAATGCTCATGCTACAGTACAGTCTAAAGGGTGATCAGCCCCCTAGCTGCCTGATGCTCAGTATGACTCATACATCATTTGTAAAGCTTTATCATGCAAATATGCCATGTATACATTAAAAATTCCTCATCATTGAAACTCATGCTTATGTGTTTATGCTCAAAACTCATTTATCAGATTATCATATACTAGGTTCTCATTTCTCATATTTAAAACATACATAATACTCTGCTAAACATAACATACCATAACTAGGTATAAATCTCATTATACTAGCTCAAATTAACCTCTCATTGCTAGATGAGAAATCCACTCACCTTAGTAGGTTACTCCTCGACTGGTACAACTGGTACTCAACTCTGGTATTTCGGCTCCCTGGAATAACCCTCTTGACCTACGTCAACATACAGATACAATAGCTATTAGGATTACCTCCACACGAGGTTTTCCCATGAACCATGCATGCATACATGATCTATCCTCTAATATCTCATTATTTTCTTCCACCCTATCTCTACTCAAGATTACTTCTACTATTACCTCAAAATACACTAATCTAAGAAAATCTAAAGTCATACAAGATCTAGGGAAGCTATAGCTTACCTGGAGTCGAGCACAAACCCCAAGCTTCCCTTTCCCTTTCTCTTTCTTCCTCCTTTTTCTTCTTCTTCTTCTTCCTTTCCTCTCTTTTCTCTCTTCTTTCTCTCTTCTTTCTTTCTTTCTTTTCTCTGGCTGAACCCACGTTTCCCCTTTTTCTCTAATGACTTGGGGACCAAGTCATAGGAAACTTAAGGGTTAAGGCATGCCAAATCTCCCTTTTACCCTCACACACTCTTAACACACGCTTTTTGGAAAACACGTGGCTCACTTATAACCATGCTATTTTGCCCTTATATTTTCTTTCCTAAGTTGCCCTTAACACAATTTGCAATTGACATCGGAGCCTTTTCCCATTTTGCCCCTGATATAGCATTTTTTTAATAGATTTATAGCCCAGATCATCCTTTTTCGCTTAAATCTATACTTTTATGTAACATTTCTAAGAAAAGACTTTACCATCTGAAGAACTCGATTTTAGAAATCCAACGGTTCAAACGGCATCCAAATCGGACTTGAAACGGATTAAATATGAATTTCTCAAGATTTAACTCAGAAAAACCTGCCGTCGCGGAGTCGGCTCGAACAGATTGCGAGTCGGCTCGAGCAGAAGTAGGGGTCGACTCCAGAAAAGTAGGGGTCGACTCCAGCTCTGCAGGGGTCGACTCCTAAGCGTGCCGAAAGTTTAAAACCGTGCCGGAGTCGACTCCACTCTGATTAGAGTCGACTCCAACCACTAAAAACGTCATTTTAGGATAAAACTCAAACTAAACTTGATTTTTCTTGTGATTTAAACCCATTAAACTTAAGTCTCTCAATTTCTCAAATCAGACTCATTAACATTTAGAAATATACTTATTTACTCCAAAAATTTCTTCTCTTTACATTTATCAAAAGGCCAACACACCCATATTTCAGAAAACTTTCTGACTTTCATTTCAAATGAAAATGCCATAAATTACAAGGTCTTCAGGATGTTACACAAATTCTACTAAAGATAAGTGGTTGTCCCAAGCACCACCCAAGTCCATTACACAGGCTCGTAACATGTCCTCCAGGATCTGTATGGTCCTCTCAGACTGCCCATCTATCTATGGATGAAAGGTTGTGCTGAAGTTCAATTTGGTCCCCAAAGCTCTATGAAGATTCTTCAGAATTGGGACACAAACCTAGTATCCTGGTCTGATACAATAGATACGGGAATGCCATGAAGCCTCACAATTTTCTCAATATACATGTTGGCCAATCTCTTACTAGAGATCCCAACCTTAAATGGCAAGAAATGGGCTGACTTTGTCAATCTGTCTATAATGACCCATACTGCATCATTGCTCCTAGGGGTCTTAGGCAGTCTAGTCATGAAATCCATAGTGATTTTCTCCCATTTCCACTGTGGAATCATCAAAGACTGAAGGGGTCCCGCAAGCCTTTGATGCTCAGCCTTCACTTGCTGACATACTAAATATTTGGACACATACTGAGCAATCTCTCTTTTCATTCCCTTCCACCAAAAGTTTTCTTTTAGGTCTCTGTACATCTTGGTGCCTCCTGGGTGCACTGTATAGGGAGAATAGTGAGCCTCCCTTAGAATTTCTGCTCTTAGTTCCTCCACATTTGGCACACAGAGCCTGCCATCAAATCTCAGGGATCCATCCTCCATTATAGCAAATTCATTTTGAACCCCTGACTTCACAGCTTTTTTAATTCTTTGCAGGTCCAAGTCTTCTTTCTGGGAAGACTTGATCCGATCAATCAGGGTGGGCTGGAGTACAAGTGCTGCTACTTAACCATCGGACCGCTGTACTCGCAATCCAACCTCCAACATCTCAAGGTCCCTCTAGATGTGAGGCTGAGAAGTGATCATAAAAGCCAACTATGAGGAGGACTTCCTACTCAAGGCATCAGCTACCACATTGGCCTTCCCTGGGTAATAGTGTAGGTTCAGGTCATAATCCTTTAGTAGCTCCATCCACCTCCTCTGCCTCAAGTTTAACTCCTTCTGAGTGAAGATGTATTTCAGACTTTTGTGGTCTGTATACACATCACATGCCTCTCCATATAGATAATGCCACCAAATCTTCAAGGCAAAAATCACGGTGGCCAACTCCAGATCATGGGTAGGATAATTTTGCTCGTGTGGCTTTAGCTGTCTGGAGGCATAAGCTATCATCTTCTCATTTTTGCATCAGAACACATCCCATTCCCTTCTGAGAAGCATCCTTGTATAGGGTGAATCCTCCAGATCCTGATGGAAGGGTAAGGATGGGGGCTGATACTAGGCGTTGCTTCAGCTCCTAAAAACTTCTCTCACATTCCTCAGTCCAGTCAAACTTCGCTTGCTTTTGGGTTAAGCGAGTCAGGGGTAGAGCAATGCGAGAGAAGCCCTCCACGAATCTGTGATAATATCCAGCCAGTCCCACGAAGCTTCTTACTTCGGATACATTGGAAGGCTGACTCCAGTTTACAACTGCCTCAATCTTCTTCGGGTCCATAGATATGCCATCTCCAGATATTATATGACCCAAGAATGATACTTGGCTCAACCAGAAGTCACACTTCTGCAACTTAGCATAAAGCTTCTTCTCCCGAAGAGTTTGCATAACAATCTTCAGGTGGTCCACATGCTCCTCCTAGCTTTTAGAATACACCAGGATGTCATCAATGAATACCACCGTAAACTGGTCCAAGTATGGCTTAAAGATTCTATTCATCAAGTCCATGAATGCTGTCGGGGCATTAGTCAACTCAAACGGCATTACCAAGAACTTATAGTGGCCATACCTAGTTCTGAATGCTGTCTTAGGCACATCCCCAGCCTTGACCTTGAGTTGATGGTATCCTGATCGAAGATCAATTTTCGAGAATACTTGAGCTCCTTGGAGTTGATCAAATAGATCATCAATCCTCGGCAATGGATACTTGTTCCGCACTGTTACCTTATTAATTTCTCGGTAATCAATGCAGAGCCGAAGACTTCCATCTTTCTTTTTGACAAATAATACTGGAGTACCCCAAGGAGAAATACCAGGTCTGATAAATCCTCGGTTCAGGAGCTCCTGCAATTGGCTCTTCAACTCTTTTAGCTCAGCTGGGGCCATATGGTACGGAGCCTTAGATATAGGTCCAGTGCCAGTGGCCAAATCAATAGTGAACTCAACTTCCCGATCTGGGGGCAATTCAGTCAAATCATCTAGGAATACATCAGGAAATTCCTGAGCCACTGGAATATCCTCCAACTTAACCTCTTCCTGGTGAAGGTCTTTGACCACAGCAAGAAATCCTTGGAAGCCTTTCTTCAAATACTTTGCGGCTGTAGTGCTGACACGAACACTAGGCTAGATACTCCTGACTTCCAATAAAACTGAATTCAGGTTGATTAGGAGTTTTGAAGATTACCATTTTCCTGAAACAGACTACTGAAGCATGATAGGAGGCCAATCAGTCCATCCCAAGGATAACATCAAAGGATTTTAGTGGGAGGACGATTAGATCAGCCTTCAATCTCCTATCTCTCATGTTAATCAGGCAAGATCTGCAAACTGAGTCTACCCTCATAACATCACCATTTGGGAAAGCAATGTGCAACTCTTGCTCTAGAGGAACGGGTGTCAAAGATTCGTCCTTAGCGAGATATGTGCTAGATACAAATGAATACGTGGCACCTTGATCTACTAAGATTTGAGCATAAGTGTTGCCTACTTTAAATATACCTGATCATAAAGTTTAGTTTGTCTTAGATGTCATGAGGTTTAACATTGCTTTTATCATTCATGATCAATGCATCACATTGCATATGAATGAAATAATCTTAAAGAAGTATTTAAATAATAGGAATACCTATCACTATGGAGTTAGAAGCGGCAACATCCTGCTGTGTGAGAGTAAAGACCTTTCCCTGGGTCCTAGGCTGCTGCTGCTGGCTTCTACCCTGATCCGAAGGAAGTTGCTGATCCCTTTGAAGGGGACAGGTGGCCATCTTGTGACCCACCTGCCCACATATGAAGCATGCACCAATCGTCTCGCGGCACCTCCTGTCCGGGTGGGAGTTTCTGCCGTGAGGGCAACAAGTTTCCTTACTCTTCGGTCCTGAGGGGACCTGATAAGGATTTTTCTTCTTGGCATGCCCTAAAGACTGGCCAAAAGAAGACCCATTCTTCTTCCTTTGCTGCTGCTCCCACTGCTTCTGGACCACCCCCATATCTCTCTCAATCACCAGGGCCTTGTTCACCACAGCGCTGAATGTGGAGAGTTCAAAGGCATTGACTGCTTGCATCAGTCTGGGCCTCAGTCCCTAGGTGAATTTGATGATCTTGGCTCTCTCAGTGGTCACTATGTCTGGAGCAAACCAAGCCAACCGGGTAAACTCGGCTTCATATTGCGCCACATAGAGATTTCCTTGCTCCAGTTTGACAAACTCAGACTACATCTGTCTTTGCACACTATTGGGGAAGTATTTGTCATAGAAGACTTCCTTAAACTCTCCCCAGGAAATAGCTCGTCCATCCACTCGCTGCTCCACAAGTAGCCACCAATCATATGCCTCCCCTTGAAGGAGGTAGGTAGCGAATCTAATTCGCTCCTCCTCTTGGCTACCATGAGCTGTAAAGGCTTTCTCCATCTCCCTCATCCATTTTTTAGCATCGGCAGGGTTAGTGGATCCACAAAAAGGAGCAGGGGCCAAGCTTTTGAACTCATCAAATCTCCGGCCCCCTCCTTGCCAGGGCTGAGAGGGAGCCGACTGAGCAGGCTGCTTGGGCTGAGTAGAAAGAGCAAGCTCAGTCTGCAGGGTAGGAGCCGACTGAGTCTGTGAAGCGGGAGAGGCAGGCCGAGCAGGCTGGATTTGCTGAATTTATTGTTTCATGGCTTGCATAGCCTGTGACATTCCCGCGAGAGCATGAAGCATCTGGGCCTGAAATTATGGTTGATCATTGTCAGCCAGATTAACAGAACCAGAGCCTCCAGAAGCTTACTGGCCTCCCTGCTAGCCAGAGTCACCAGCCTGGGAGTTCCCAATAGAACGCAGACTTCTAGTGCGACGTGGCATTCTTAACTCCTGCCAGGATTAGGTTCCAGTCAATATCCTTATAAACCACTAAATGTCAGGCTTTCAAAATATATTACTTGAAATTCTAATAAAGTTATCACCCTCCCAATGCTATTCTAATGTTCTGCCTAGTGTCATCATGTGTTTGTCCCTAAGGTCAAATCTAGGCTCTGATACCACAAAAGCTGTCACGCCCCAAACCCAATATTAGATCTAGGGGTGGCAACCCGTCACATGCCTGGCATGCAAGGCGTCCTGAAATATAACACTTAATACAAGGAGGGGTAATAACTACATATCATCCAAATTCAAAGTATTCTTAATACAAACCATAATCATATGTTTTAGGCTACATGCCAAAATACATAATTCAATGGGTTACAACAACGTATTGGATCTAAGTTACTCTGATAGCTGCTCCAACTACCCCATATCCCCATTTTCAGTTCTGCGGCTCTGAAAAACATTGTGAGATTTAAATGAGCTCACACTCAATAAGTAAGCCAACTATAATATAATGTAATTACTTCAAGCTTTTATCAACTCAAATTTTCCATAATAAACATCTATCAAGCTTCCATATTTCAAATATATTTTACCATATTATCAAGGCATGCATCATATGCTCAAAATAATTTTGGAAGCGAATGCTATATAGCATTTCAAGAATATACAATTTCAGAATAAAACCACTATATCACTGTAAATAGCATGTAAAAATCCATTTTTATACCAATGTCCCATGGCCATACACTATGTAAACAGAATACCCCCTCGGATGTAACACCCCCCTCGGGTGTAATCTCCATAAATATCCTCTAGGAGTCAGGGTCCTGGAACCAGCATCATGAACTCACATCATATCATATCTTGCTACAGCACACCCTAAGAGTGTGTGTCCTCCACATATTCCCTCTATGGAGATGGGTTTCGGTGCCATGTAGCATAAAATTGCCATATCCTATCACAGCACACCTCATGAGCGTATGTTCTCCATATACCCCCTATGGAGTTGCGTCCCGGTGTCAAGTAAGTCATGCAACGTATCACATTATATCATATCATATCATAGTGGACCATGGTGGAACATATTATCACAGTATCATTTTCATGTCACATTTGCAAATAGCATGTATCGTTGTAAAAATGCAATCCATATACTTTTCATAATTACAGTGATTTAAACATGTCAAATACACATGTATATTTATAAAACCTTTAGCAATTTCAAAGATCATGCCAATTGATCAGTTGTCCGCATAGATACCAAATTATTTGTAAAATATAATAAATAATAAACTAATCATAGTAAATGCTCACTTACAAATAAGAATACCAATCCATTTTTTTATTTTTCAAATAATACTATATATAATAATATAGCATTTAAATATATAATTTTTAAATTTTAATCATTTATAAAAATTATGATAAATGGTTAACTTACCTCCTGGCGCTAATCCAAAAATGTAATTTGAATATTTAAGTACCTGGGTACCTACCGCATCAATTTCCTAATTTTTAGTCTCCAGAGTCAGCATATGAAAATGACTTCTAAGCTCTACCTAGTTTAATCCCGGGACCAACTAGGGGCTTGAATATCTCGCAATATATAAGCCTAAATGGGGAAATAAAAATACCCCAAGAAACTAGGATCAACACTGATCCAAGTTGTATCCTTCTTTTATTGGACCTGGCCTAATTTGGGGCCCAAAAAATCAGCCCAAAAGGGCTAATTGGGTTGGGCCGAAGCCGGGCCCAACCCCTTTTCTTTTTCTTTTTTCCCTCTCTTCGTCTCTCTATTTCTTCCTCACCTGAACCAGGGGAAATGGAGGGAGTGGCCGATGGCCTAGGGCCACTGTCGGCCCTCCCAGGTTTCGGTCGGCCACTGGCCGATCGCCAGTGGCCGCCCCCCTCTCTTTCCCTTTCTTCCTCTCTTTCTTTCTTTCTTTCCTCTCTCCCATGTTCTTTTTCTCCTTCCTTGGGCAACGGTGAGGCCGGCCAGGGGAGGCCGACCGGACCCCATTTGATGCTGCCCCGGTGCCGGTGGAGGTCACCGTTCACAGCCCGGGCCCGAAGAGCCGGCGGGCACTCTGCCGGGCCCGAACCAAGTCGCGGACCAGCTTAGTTCCACAGTAAAGGGCGGTCGGACCCTATCGGATGCTGCCCCGGCGCCGATGGAGGTCGCCATTCACAGCCCGGGCCCGGAGAGCCGACGGGCACTCCGCCGGGCCCGAACCAAGCCGCAAACCGGCTTGGTTCCACAGTGAAGGGATAGCCGCCCAGCGGCCCTCCACCACTCAACTCCGGCGAGCGGCCCTCCACCACTCAACTCCGGCCGCCTCGAGCGGCCGGACTCTCCTCCCCTCTTCCTCTTCGGCCGCCTCGAGCGGCCGGGCACTCCAGACCGGCACAACGACGAGGAGGGTCCGCCCTTCCCGATCTCCCTCTCTGCCTCTCTGTTTCACTTTTGATAAAGCTATGGAAGGGGGAGAGGCTTACCAGTGATCGAATGAAAACGATGGGTGAAGGGAGGAGACTCCTCTCTTCCTCTCCATTTATTGTGGCAAGAAGGGAGGGTGAAGAAGGAAGGGATGGCACGCCGGTCGCTATTGTGTCGTGCCTGTCTTCTCCTCCCCTTTTCCATCCATTTTTCACATCAGGAATTACAGCATGCAACTTCGCTTAAAGTCTGTTTGAATGGAAGAGAATGGAGGGGATGGAAAGGAAAAGAAGGTAAAAAGGTCATAAGTTACCTTGTTTGGGAGAAGGGTGAAATAAAGAAGAGGAAGGGAATGGGAGTAACCGGTTTCCCTTCTTTTCCTTTTAGCGAGGGTAAATTTGTTAACCCCCAAATCGAAGGGTAAGCTGGGGAGGAAAAAAGTTTAAGTCATACTTTCTGGAAAGACCAAAATATCCCTTGATTTTCTATTCTTCATTCTTTTCCTCCCACGGTTTATTTCCTATTATGAAGGAATATAATTATCACATAACTCTTCCCCTTCTTTTCTCCCTCTCTATCCAAACAAGATAATTGATATTACCCTTCCTTTCCCTTTCATCCTTTCTAAACAAGAGAAGAAGAGCAACCATTCCTTTCCCTTCCTTTCCCTTTCATCCTTTCCAAACAAGAGAAGAAGAGCAACCATTCCTTCCCCTTCCTTTCCCTTTCATCCCTTTTCTTCTTTTTACTCTTCCCTTTCTTCTCCTCCAAAGATCCAAACAAAGCCTTAAAGACTCCAAGTAATAACCTTTTAATTGTAATTTCATATGTAGTATTTGCCTATTGGACTGATTGAGCCTGGGCCCAAATTTGTGCACCTATAACAACAAGTTTAGATCGAGGGAAAAGTCTTTGTACACCGCCCCCGGTGTAGCAAGGCCTACGTGGGCTGCACCGGCTCTTCTGATTGGTCCACGTGGAGCCTACGTGGATGACAGTGCCGGGCGGTATGGCCCTGCTACGATGTAACGTTCTGAACGTGACGGGCATTTAAAGCGCTTTGCTTTTTTTTTAAATTAGCGTGCAGAAGAAAATGCCCTTTCCCTCCATTCAATCGCCATTTTACATTGGATTTCATCTGTGCAAGAAAAAATCTTTCTTCCCCCTCGCTCTGGCTTTCGGCATGATCCTACGCCCTCGCTCTGGCTTTCGGCACGATCCTAAGCCCTTGCTCTGACTTTTCGGTCGAAAGAAAATATTTTAGCTTCGAGGCTGAAATACCTGGCTACTGGAGTTTTTGTACAAAACTCCTGGAAGAAATGTCGTTCGCAGCACAAAGTAAAAAGTCCTTCTTCCCTATTCTTTGTAATGCTCCTTTATTACACCAACTATTTTTTCTCGTTAGAGGTAGTTAATGCGTGACCAAACCGTTTAATGCGCGGGTAACTTCCTTAGAACAAAACAGTTATGACATTCTGGCAGTCATAACTGTTTAGAGTTTACTGTTTTGTAAGCATGAATGTCATACTCTTTTAACTAGAGTGTTATACCTCATGAACTGCGGTATCGTCAGAGTGTTTCGGCCTATATTCCTGTCCATATAGCTCTAGTGTCATCATGCTCGGCCAAAAATCCTTCGTGACACCGCAATTCAAACATCACGACACCCTAGCGACAATGCTACGATACCCATGCTTATAACCTGACGACACTCAAGGAGGAATTTGGCCTAAAAACATTGGTGACACCGCAGTTGAAACGTTATGACACCCTAGCGTTAACACTACGACACCCATGCTTATAACCTTTGCATTCTTCGTATGTTGCTTTTCGGGGTGTCGTAGCATTTCTATAGGGTGTCTTTAAATGCTAAAGGGTGTGTCATGCTTAAAACTGACCCTGGAGAGCAGGACCACGACACCCAAGTTTTGTTCACCCAAAAAAAGATCTACGACGCCGTAGGTGAAACATTAAGACACCCAAGCATCAACGCTATGACACCACGTATGGAGAACAATCCCCGCGACACACTGCTTTAACAGTGACGTCATCGGTGTCGTCGCCTTAAAGCTAGGGTGTCGTCAGATGAGAACTGGGGTGTCGTAAACAGCCTAAGTCGGTGATGTCGTCGTTCGCGATACCCCAGTTGAAACCTGACGACACCCTAGCACCAATTCTATGACACCCGTGCTTATAACTGACCACGGAGAAGAAGGCCCACGACACCCAAGTTATAAACCTAAGACACCCGTTCATGCTTAGAAGAACTTTAGCACATCCCATGATGAAATCGGAAAATAGTTACGACATCCAAGCTCCCTTATCCTTCGGTCTGGCAGCAAACACAAAAGTTACTAAAATTTCTTTTTATTCATCACACAAATAAAGACAAGAAGAAAAGAGAAAAAAAAGTATAGAAGCCCTCACTGGGGCTTTTCATTTTCTCCGGGCGCTCCAGAGCTCCCCCCACGCTGCGGGGCTAACTCGGCGATCTGGCACTGGAGGGACGATACTTGCCCCTCCAGCTGGCAGTTGGCCCGACGCAGGACCTCGATCTCTCTCGTTGAAATGGCCAGGTATTGTCGGCCGCCCTATGGAGTCGCTCGCTGTTTGCGAGCGACGACGCAAAGACCTCCGCATCGACGGTTACTGTTGTGCGGTGGCTCCCATGGGTGCCAGTAGATCGTCCCTCGCCTCTAGAAGTCATCTCAGTATCCAAAAAGTTTGAAAGATCAGCTGAAAAGGTGATTAATGATCGCATTCCCCCATCTATATTTAAGGTACTCCTAGCGGGTGTTTCGATTGCCCGAGCTATCAGCTCCGGCGCCCCTATCGTGGAAACTCGCCACGTCCCACCATCTCAGTGGGTGGTCAAAGGAAACGAATGGGTTTTGAACTAGGGTGTCATGTGTTTCAACAAGATAAGAGCGAATGGCAGCAACCAGGAGGAATTCGTCCCTCTCATGAACAGAAACCATTAATGAAGAATGAAGAGAGTGTAGGGAAGCCAAATACTGCAACACCCAATTACCAATGCTTCGATACCCGTGCTTAAAACTGACCACAGAGAGAATACCTGCGACACTCCTGGTGGAATTCGGCCGAAAATACTTCGCGACACCCCAGTTGAAATCTCACGACACCCTAGCTTTAAGACGTCGACACCCGTGTTTAAAACTAACCACGGAGAGAATCCCCATGACACCCCTTATGGAATTCGGCCGAAAATCATTCGAGACACCCCAGTTGAAATCTCACGACACCCTAGCTTTAAGGAGATGACACCCTTGCTTAAAACTGACCACGGAGAGAATCCCCGTGACACCCTAGTTTGAATTCGGTCGAAAATCCTTCGCGACACCCCAGTTGTAATCTGACGACACCCTAGCTCTAAGTCAACGACACCCGTGCTTAAAACTAACCACGGAGAGAATCCCTGCGACACTCCCTGGTGGAATTCGGCCGAAAATCATTCGCGACACCCCAGTTGTAATCTCACGACACCCTAGCTCTAAGTCGACGACACCCGTGATTAAAACTAACCACAGAGAGAATCCCCGCGACACTCCCTGTTGGAATTCGGTCGAAAATCATTCGCGACACTCCAGTTGAAATCTCACGACACCCTAGCTTTAAGGAGATGACACCCGTGCTTAAAACTGACCACGGAGAGAATTCCCGCGACACCCTAGTTCGAATTCGGCCAAAAATCTTTCGCGACACCCCAGTTGTAATCTCACGACACTCTAGCTCTAAGTCGATGACACCCATGCTTAAAACTAACCACGAAGAGAATCCCCGCGACACTCCTTGGTGGAATTCGGCCGAAAATCATTCGCGACACCCCAGTTGTAATCTCACGATACCCTAGCTCTAAGTCGACGACACCCGTGCTTAAAACTAACCACGGAGAGAATTCCCGCGACACTCCCTGATAGAATTTGAACAAAAATCATTTGCGATACCCCATTTGAAATCTCACGACACCCTAGCTTTAAGGCAGCGACACCCGTGCTTAAAACGGACAACGGAGAGAATCCCCATGACACCCCTTATGGAATTCGGCCGAAAATCATTCGCGACACCCCAGTTGAAATCTCACGACACCCTAGCTTTAAAGAGATGACACCCTTGTTTAAAACTGACCACGGAGAGAATCCTCGCGACACCCTAGTTTGAATTCGACTGAAAATCCTTCGCGACACCCAAGTTGTAATCTCACGACACCCTAGCTCTAAGTCGATGACACCCGTGCTTAAAACTAACCATGGAGAGAATCCCCGCGATACTCCCTGGTTGAATTCGGCCGAAAATCATTCGCGACACCCCAGTTGTAATCTCACGACACCCTAGCTCTAAGTCGACGACACCCGTGCTTAAAACTAACCATGGAGAGAATTCCCGCGACACTCCCTGGTGGAATTCGATCGAAAATCATTCGCGACATCCCATTTGAAATCTCACGATACCCTAGCTTTAAGGCGACGACACCCGTGCTTAAAACAGACCACGGAGAGAATCCATGCGACACCCCCTGGTGGAATTCGGCCGAAAATCATTCGCGATACCCCATTTGAAATATCACGATACCCTAGCTTTAAGGAGATGACACCCGTGCTTAAAACTGACCACGGAGAGAATTCCCGTGACACCCCCTGGTGGAATTCGGCCAAAAATCATTCGCGACACCCCATTTGAAATCTCACGACACCCTAGCTTTAAGGTGACGACACTCGTGCTTAAAACGGACCACAGAAAGAATTTCCGCGACACCCCCTGGTGGATTTCGGCCGAAAATCATTCGCGACACCCCAGTTGAAATCTCACGACACCCTAGCTTTAGGGCGACGACACCTGTGCTTACAAATGACCACGGAGAGAATCCCAGCGACTCCCCTGTGGAATTCGGCCAAAAATCCTTGCGATACCCCAGTTGAAACCTCACAACACCCTAGCACCAATGCTACGACACCCGTCAGATGAGAACTGCGGTGTTGGTAACAGCATGAGTCGGGGATGGTGTCGTTAGGCCCTTCGTGTCGTATTGTTTTAACCTTCGTGTCCTAATCCTTTGTGTGCCTATATTTCCATAGACGATGCTGAAATTAAAGATCGGAAAGAAATCGATAACACTCCCGGCCGTGCACCTTCACCCGTCGCTCCAAATGCAGTGGATGATACTGTAGTTTCTCAAACTAGAATGGAATTCAATTCAGCAGATGATGTATATACATTCTACAATGGCAATGCGAAACGAGTTGGTTTTGGAATCACAACAGTGTGTAGCAGGTCCAACAACAAAAACAACTTTGCTTCAAGCACCTGGCGTGTTGGAGGCAAGGAAAATCTAGAAAAACAGAGAAGAGTATGAATCATAGGGATACTGGGAAAGTTGATTGTATGACATCCATAAAAGCAAGACTGAATGCTACAAGTGGTAAGTGGATATTGGATGAGGTTTCTCTAGAACATAACCATGGGATGTCGATAACATCAACTGGTTATCTACGGTCGCATAGGAGGATCAACACACCAGAGAAGGCAGAGATCAGCAATTTACATGCCGTGAATGTTTCGACAACTCAGATATACTCTGCCATAGCGAGGAGAAAAGGGGACAGAAGACAATTGGATTTCACCGAAAAGGATGCTCGTAACTTCATTTGTCGCGAACGTCAGTCTAAGCTGAAAGAAGGAGATGCTCAGTCGATGGTAATTCATTTCACCGAAATGCAACTCAGAAATCCCAA
The DNA here is from genome assembly GCA_900491605.1 of Calamus simplicifolius. Lineage (NCBI taxonomy): Eukaryota > Viridiplantae > Streptophyta > Magnoliopsida > Arecales > Arecaceae > Calamus > Calamus simplicifolius. Next base: position 103,439 of record UESW01002535.1, on the reverse strand, counting down.
TTTCTTCTATACCTTAGACCTCAATGATAATGGTCATCTGAGGTCTGTCTTCTGGATTCATCCAAGGTCAAGATTGGCATGCACATACTTCGGTGATGTTCTAACCTTTGACTCAACCTACTTGACAAACAGATATCAAATGCCTTTTTGTCCATTGTCGAGGTCAACCATCATGGACAGTCCACCTTGCTTGGTTGCGCATTGTTGTCTGATGAGAGTACTGAGACATATAAAGGGGTTTTCCAGGTATGGCTGGATGCAAATGGTGGTCAAGCACCTATTGTCATAATAACTGACCAAGATAAGGCAATCGAGGCTGCTGTCAAAAAGTTTTTCCTAACACACGACATCGATTTTGTCTTTGGCATATATTGAAGAAGATACCTAAAAAGATTGGCCACATTTGCACGGCAAATCCCAAGTTTATGGTTGATTTCGATGAGGCAATATATGATTCATTGACCATACAGTCATTCGAGGAAAGGTGGGCACATGTTATGGAGAAATATAAAGAATGCAAGTCTATAGATTGGTTCAATGTCCTTTACGAATGTCGGGATAAATGGGTCCCAGTTTACCTAAAGGATACATTCTTTGCAGGTTTGTATGTCATTGTCTTTGGTTCATGTTCGCGTTAAACGCTTTTTTTTTTGTTGACAAAATTTTGAACAGGGATGTCATCTTCACAAAGGAGCGAGGGCATTAATCACTTCTTCGATGGGTTTATAAATTCGAAGACAACATTAACAGAGTTCATAAGTAAGTACGAAGATGCCTTGGAAAAAAGATACGAGGCCAAAAATGAGGAAGATAATAGGACTTTGCAAACGAATGCTTTCCTAAAGACATCATCACCTTTTGAGAGACAAGCTGCAGGAAGGTATACAAGGCGCATTTTCAAAAAATTTCAGAATAAGATCCTTGAAATGGCTGCATCAAATACTAAATTAATCAATGAAGCTGGCAACTGTTGTGTATATTCCATAAAGTCGTATGAAAGGATTGAAGTGGATGGAATCGGCAAGGAGATGATTAAAGATTATATCGTGTCATACGATAGAAATATTGAGGATGTCCAATGCCAGTGCCGAACCTTTCAGTTCAAGGGGTACCTGTGTAGGCACGCCTTGTTGGTTCTTCATCAAAGTGACGTATTTCGTTTACCAGATAAATACTTCTTGAAGAGATGGTGCAAGGACATGAAATACCAATTCGACGAATTCGACTGCAATACTGAAGGTTATGATAAAAGCACGAAAATCACGGTACGCAGTGATAATATTTTAATTGAAATGTCTTAATATTTGTTTTCGTTAATATTATGTTAATAATTATAGATATAGTTTGCTGAGTCATCGGATGATGAAGCTCGCAGAGATAGCCTCCATGTCTGAAGATGCATTTAATGTAGTGATGGATAGTCTAACACCTATATTCAAAATTGCCGTGGATGCCAACTGCGCAGCTAAACTAGGTACAGAGCTTGTAATTCAAGATCCTGAATAAATTAGGACGAAAGGTCGCCCAAGAGAGAACAGATTAAAGAGTGGAGTCGAGAAGAAGTCAAAAATATCAAGGAAAAATTAGGTCAAGGAAAGAGCTGCTTCAAGCATCAGGCAGACTTGTTTGCAGTCAATTAATACCAAGAGGACCAGGAAAGAATTGTACCGTCTTCGAAGCTTTGATGGACAAATTTGATGCTTATGTATTGAGTCAACTTACACAGGAGCATATATAAAACACGGGTGTTGTAACATTTGAACTAGGGTGTCTTGGTTGCAAATGAAGTGCTTTCAAAATAGGGTGTCTATTTCAGTCAAATGAAGTGCTTTAAGCGCGACGACACCCCAGCTCTTGGCTAACGACTCCCTAGCTCTTGCGCGGAGACACCTGAAAGGCGAAAACCTACGACATCCCAGTACTCGCGAATGGACACCGAAGATTTTAGCGCGATGACACCCCAGCTCCGGCCTAACGACTCCCTAGCTCTAGCGCGGTGACACCGAAAGGCAAAAACCTACGACATCCCAGTACTCGCAAACGGACACCGAAGCTTTTAGCACGATGACACCCCAGCTCTTGGCTAACGACTCCCTAGCTCTTGCCGCGGAAACATCCGAAAGGCGAAAACCCACGACATCGTAGTACTCGCGAAAGGACACCGAAGCTTTTAGCGCGACGACACCCCAGCTCTTGGCTAACAACTCCCTAGCTCTTGCGCGGCGACACCCGAAAGGCGAAAACCCACGACATCGCAGTACTCGCGAAAGGACATAGAAGCTTTTAGCACGACGACACCCCAGCTCTTGGCTAACGACTCCCTAGCTCTTGCGCGGCGACACCCGAAAGGCGAAACCCATGACATCCAGTACTCGCAAAAGGACACCAAAGCTTTTAGCGCGACGACACCCCTAGCTCTGGCTAACGACTCCCTAGCTCTAGCGCGGCGACACCCAAAAGGCGAAAACCCACGACATCGCAGTACTCGCGAAAAGAACCGAAGCTTTTAGCGCGACGACACCCCAGCTCCGGCCTAACGACTCTCTAGCTCTCGCAGCGACACCGAAAGGCGAAAACCTATGACATCCCAGTACTCGCGAACGGACACCGAAGCTTTTAGCGCGACGACACCAGCTCTTGGCTAACGACTCCCTAGCTCTTGCGCAGCGACACCCAAAAGGTGAAAACCCACGACATCGCAGTACTCGTGAAAGGACACCGAAGCTTTTAGCGCGACGACACCCCAGCTCTTGGCTAACGACTCCCTAGCTCTTGCGCGGTGACACCCAAAAGGCGAAAACCCACAACATCGCAGTATTCGCGAAAGGACACCGAAGCTTTTAGCGCGATGACACCCCATCTCTTGGCTAACGACTCCCTAGCTCTTGCGCGGCGACACCCGAAAGGCGAAACCCACGACATCGCAGTACTCGCGAAAGGACACCGAAGCTTTTAGTGCGACGACACCCCAGCTCCGGCCTAACGACTCCCTAGCTCTAGCGCGGCGACACCCGAAAGGTGAAAACCCACGACATCCAGTACTCGCGAAAGGACACCGAAGCTTTTAGCACAACGACACCCCAGCTCGGCCTAACGACTCCCTAGCTCTAGCCGGCGACACCCGAAAGGTGAAAACCTACGAAGGCAAACATATGAATAATCGAGAACACCCCTGTTCTGAATATAAAATTTGTGCATTTGCATTAAATCTGAATCAGTGTTAATATGAATAAATTACATTCAATTTTCATTCAAAGAAGAATTAAAAAATTAAGAACATTTTTCGATAATGTTGCTAATCTTTTTGTTCAGGCCCTCTCTCAATATCGTCGTAGCTAAGTGTCGCCGGTAATCTCTGACTTCCTCATCTATGAAATCCATCTTCATATCAGGATTGTCCCATCGAGCAAGACATTCCATATATCTCAGATAGTATAGGCCGCAATCCAGCGATCCGGTCGGTTGGCTTGGGCAATCCAAAATTCATCGGCCAAGTCATCGCTTCCTTCTTATCGCAGTAGATATGGAATATGTGGCCAAGAATTGTATGCCATTTCCTTGCATTGGCCTTGTACTTGGGGTTGTGTTTCATTGAATTCAGGTGCATGAAAACCTTTCTTTCCATGTCGATAGCAACCAAATGCCAGTGCGAGTTATCAAAGTTTATTATGGTGAAAAGAAACCATAATTGGGCCTTATCTTCATCGAATACATTGTCAAATATCAAGGCCCCTGATGTTCCAGCGAGTTCATGAGCAGGTGATGAAGATGTCAGACACAGAGCGAGACGAAAACTGATGCAAATATGCACTTAGGTATCGGTCCGGATGCTCTGTCTAGTTGCACATCAGAAACTCCTGGCCGGCATCAATTATTTGCCAATGCAATATAAACCGATTAATATAATTCTAAAATCAAAAACTAGAATAGGTTTCTTGATATACTTACATCATCTATTATCATTTCATTGTTAATGAGATCTTGAAGATTTTTCCTTGTTACAACGCAGAAAACATATTGGTGTAGACGATCTCGTCGGTTAGTCGTTCGCTCAAAAAATTTTGAATAATAATTTGGTCATCTTCGACCGTTGTGTTGGGCTTTGACGTGCCCACTGTCTTCGCCGACTTTTTAGGACGGGTTGTCTCATAACATTCTCCGACGACCGTAGATGCCTTACGCTTCTCGGCTCTTTTTAACCCTCCTAACAAGCGAAGGCACTCCAACGATTTCTATGTCCATATTATCACCCTTTGGCGCAGGGGTGCCAAGTTTATTATCGGATATGGACTCATCTTTATTTTCATTCCCATGCTCTATTTTATCATTCAATGAATCCCCCTCCAATCTCTTCTCCTCTGCTTTTGCATTCCCCGTCTCAATTGGACACTCGGATGAATGTCCTCTCCATCTTCTTCTCCTCACTATTTCCATTACCAGGCTCGCGGAGGACCAACTCCAGGGAATGCACCTTCTCTGTTTTCCCGTCTCCCTTGTCCTCCTATTTATTGCATTACTTTCTTTCTGAGCAGTGAACTGAGGAGGCTCTCAGCAATGGACAGCCTGTGCCTGACATCGTCGAGTTGATCCTTAACGCACTCCAATTCAGTCCTCAACTCGGCACATCCTGCGCAGCTATCTGTTGGTTGAGGGGATGCTACATTCTGCTGAGTGAGAAGCCAGCGCTCTTCTGACAGTGGTACAGTAGCTCCCTCCATCTACAACGCAAGATTATAACAAATTAATATTAAGTGAACATATTGACGCATTAAGTTGAAAATATGGTCAGAGCAGTGGAGTAATGTACTAGCTTACCAAGTCGTGAGGCTGCAAGATGGCAAACCGAACCGACTGGATCTTCATTTGGTGGTCATACCACTTCAACAGCCGGGGACAATTTATCAGGGTATGCTGGTTCTCGCATTGATGTATGCTCGAGGAACCACGCCTGAACATGATATTTTTTGGATATTAAATAATGTAATATTAACAAAAAAATTATACTAATAACACTACTTCTGCGTCTCAATAATCCTTACCACCAGTGCTGCCGAGCATCCGAACAGGGTAGGCTGCCTCCTAACTTTTTTGCATTCTTTGAGTGGACCGGCTCCTCGGAACGTAAGCAAGCAGCTATTTCTGGGAGAGCCAGAACAATCAATTCCTTCAATGCCAAAGCCCAGTCGATGCTATCAGTTGACTTAAGTCATCCAAGTGCTGGATGAGATACTGTGGACATCTCTGATTAGACTTTGGAGCCAAAAACAAGGCCAACATGTATGCGATCCAAAGTCGGACGGTGTCCTCGACATCCTCCTGTGCCTTAGATGATCAGAGTTGAAATATTAACTTCTCCAAACCTTCTTGGCGAAGATCTAAACCCTGGCCAAACCGTCTGAACAACCTTCCGTTGAACAATTGGCTGGACGTGTCGATCTTCTTCCCATGAGCTGGAAGTCCCAGAATGAGTGCGACTTCGTCGGCACTGAATAGAACTGGCTTTCTGCAGAAAATAAACTCTCGCCTCCATTGTGACATCTTATGATGTCTGCTAGCAGTCGCCCGTCGACTGTGAACGTCTGCATGTCGACGAAGGCACCAAATGGGGTCCTTCGAATAAGTTTTGTATGCCATCTAGTGAACCCCATCTTCCAAACCTTCTGAACGTATACGGCCGGCCTGCAACTATTCTTAAACAGCTGGGAAGCCTTCACTGGGGGGGACTGGAACAATTTTCATGTCAACTGAAATAGGGGTAAGACATAAGACATACTTGTCATGAAATTTTAAGAGAGGATGTCATAATATTTTAACATAGTGATAAATATACCTGAAGGAGCCGCATCCTCATTCAAACGAAGAACCATGTCCTTGCATTGTTCCGCATTTTCTCCGTCTGGTTCTTCCTTGTTCGCGGTCTTCGTCCACAAACGAAAGCACTCATCTCCATGGATGAAGTATACGGAAGAATGAACTATGGAAGAAATTTAGGAGACCAGTGGCTTCTCGAGCAAGAAACGAAGGATGCTTCTCGAGCAAAAGGGACTTCTCAGCAACAGACGAAGGACCTCTAGGGTTTATGCCGACCTCAGAGAAATACGAAAGGACACTAGGATCGCCACGATCACATCACACTAACCCATAAACCCATAGGAACTGCCCACGTTTTACAACTTTTCTCGAAAAGATGGTATAGCTGAGTTACTAGGGTGTCGTCGAATTAGTACTAGGGTGACATCAAAATTCCCGCCTTGTCCAAGCATGGGTGTCATCGCCTTAAAGCTAGGGTGTCGTGAGATTTCAACTGGGGTGTCGCGAAGGATTTACGGCCAAATTCGAACTAGGGTGTCGCGGGGATTCTCTCCGTGGTCAGTTTTAAGCACGGGTGCCATCTCTTTAAAGCTAGGGTGTCGTGAGATTTCAACTGGGGTGTCGCGAAGGATTTTCAGTCGAATTCCACCAGGGGGTGTTGCGGGGATTCTCTCCGTGGGTCATTTGTAAGCACGGGTGTCGTCGCCCTAAAGCTAGGGTGTCGTGAGATTTTAACTGGGGTGTCGCGAAGGATTTTCGGCCGAATTCCACCAGGGGGTGTCGCGGGGATTCTCTCCGTGGTCATTTGTAAGCACGGGTGTCGTTGCCCTAAAGCTAGGGTGTCGTGAGATTTCAACTGGGGTGTCGCGAATGATTTTCGGCCAAATTCCACGAGGGGGTGTCGCTGGGATTCTCTCCGTGGTCATTTGTAAGCACGGGTGTCGTCGCCCTAAAGCTAGGGTGTCGTGAGATTTCAACTGGGGTGTCGCGAATGATTTTCAGCCGAATTCCACAGGGGTGTCGCGGGGATTCTCTCCGTGGTCATTTGTAAGCACGGGTGTCGTCGCCCTAAAGCTAGGGTGTCGTGAGATTTCAACTGGGGTGTCGCGAATGATTTTCGGTCGAATTCCACCAGGGGGTGTCACTGGGATTCTCTCCGTGGTCATTGTAAGCACGGGTGTCGTCGCCCTAAAGCTAGGGTGTCGTGAGATTTTAATTGGGGTGTCGCGAATGATTTTCGGCCGAATTCCATAGGGGTGTCGCGGGGATTCTCTCCGTGGTCATTTGTAAGCACGGGTGTCATCGCCCTAAAGCTAGGGTGTCGTGAGATTTCAACTGGGGTGTCGCGAATGATTTCGGCCAAATTCCACTAGGGGGTGTCGCTGAAATTCTCTCTGTGGTCATTTGTAAGCACGGGTGTCGTCGCCCTAAAGTTAGGGTGTCGTGAGATTTCAACTGGGGTGTCGCGAATGATTTTCGGCGAATTCTACTAGGGGATGTCGCGGGGATTCTCTCCGTGGGTCATTGTAAGCACGAGTATCGTCGCCCTAAAGCTAGGGTGTCGTGAGATTTCAACTGGGGTATCGCAAAGGATTTTCGACCGAATTCTACCAGGGGTGTCGCTAGGATTCTCTCCGTGGTCATTTGTAAGCACGGGTGTCGTCGCCCTAAAGCTAGGGTGTCGTGAGATTTCAACTGGGGTGTCGCGAATGATTTTCGGTCGAATTCCACAGGAGTGTCGCGGGGATTCTCTCCGTGGTCATTTGTAAGCACGGGTGTCGATGCCCTAAAGCTAGGGTGTCGTCGCCCTAAAGCTAGGGTGTAAATCTCTCCGTGGTCAGTTTTAAGCACGGGTATCGCAGCATTGGTACTAGGGTCGCAGTATTTGGCTTCCCCATACTCTCTTCATTGATGGTTTCTGTTCACGAGAAGGGCAAATTCCTCCTGGGGTTACTGTCATTCACTCTTATCTTGTTGAAACCCACGACACCCTAATTCAAAACCCACGACACCCGTGCTTAAAACCGACGACACCCTAATAAAAACCCACGACACCGTGCTCAAAACCCACGACACCCTAGTTGAAGACCCACAACACCCTAGTTGAAAACCCACGATACCCTAGTTCAAAACCCACGACACCCTAGTTCAAAACGTTAAGACATGCAACATTAGTTCAAAACCCACGACACCCTTGCAGAAAAACCCACTACACCCTAGTTCAAAACTCACGACACTATAATTCAAAACCTTAAGACAAAACATTAGTTGAAAACCCACAACACCCTAGTAGAAAACCCTATCGTCAAGCTTATAAACCACAACAACCTCATAACGACTTTTACTTTGTGCTGCGGACGACATTTCTTTCAGAAGTTTTTATACAAAAACTCCAGTAGCCAGGTATTCCAGCCTCAAAACCGAAATAATTTCTTTTCCAGCCTCGAAGCCGAAATATTTCTTTCGACCGAAAAGTCAGAGCGAGAGCTTAGGATCGTACCAAAAGCATAGCGAGGGCGTAGGATCGTGCCGAAAGCTAGAGCGAATGTTACATCGTAGCCCGATACGTCATCCACGTAGGCTCCATATGGATCAATCAGAAGAACCGGTGCAGCCCACATAGGCCTTACTGCACCGAGGACGGTGTACAAAGACTTTCCTTAGATCGAGTCTATAAAACAGCCAGCGGCTTGAGTCTGCAATTACCTCCCTTTTAACAGCAAGAAACCGATGGAGCCAGTACACCAGCAAGGTTCACAGAAAAAAGGGTCTGAAGATATTCCGAGGGAACATCGATAAACAAAAATAAAATACAAAAAGGAAATCCATACAACTAGACTGGCACGCCGTTTCCAAACATGAAATGAAACGGCAAAAACTCCAGAGCTGAAAACAAGATAACAATCTTACTTCCAGCCTCTCCGGCCACGGCCTCGCCAGCCTTTGCCTCCACGACCCCCACTGCCACCGCGTCTCTTCTGACGGCCGCCCTTGTTGCCATTTGAGGCTGACTGGACTTTCATCTGGTCAGGCAGTGGTAGGATCCGATCGATGCATTTACGGAAGCTGAAATCATCATCAGTTCCGTCAACCCGTAGAATGAAGAAGCAACGACTTTTCCACATTGGATGGTACCGGACCTGGAATGCTTGGATCCCTTCTCCGATCTTCTTGTCAGGCTCTGGATGGCCCTTCTGCAGTAAGTCCAACAGCACCATGTGCTCGTACTGAACAAACAAATGGACGTGAGCATATTATTCATCGTTCAGAGTTCATGCAAAACACCAGTTAACTTATTACCACGCCTAGTTCACATCCATACCGTTTTAAAAACTCAAATACAAATTAATTGATAGCATATGAAGTATAACCTTCTTAGCCTATTTTTTAAGGGACAACTCATGAGAGGTATTACAGTTCAGCGGAGGTTGTAGTGCAGGAGTTCAAGAGAGAGAGAGAGAGAGAGAGAGAGAGAGAGAGAGAGAGAGAGAGATGGACAGTGTCAGTCATATATACAGAAGGATCCTAGGATATGGGAGGCACCAGTGTTTTGACATGAACCTGGAGGGAACAGTATCTACACTGCAGAGTAATGGATAAAGCAATGGCAAATAGTGAAGAACAGAATTAAATAAGACAAGAAGCAAGCTACATCCTAGCTGTTTGCAGCAAGCATTGTTGATTAAGTCTGAAAGATAATTGCGAAGAAATGATTGAAACATACTTTCAGATATGAAAGATGGAGCTAATGAAATGTAAGTAGAATTTTCAACAAAATTGAGTGAAAGCACATGAATGAAAACAAATATATCACTCCAATCTTACATGCCAAGTCTCATGTTTTCCATCATATCTCATACCCTGTTATTATAAGTTAAAATCTGACATGAGATGATTAATTAATGAGTTGATTACAAACAAATATATAGACGAGGCATCTGAGCTTTGGTAGTGATAGTACCAAAAAATTTCCATTGGCACTTTATTATCCATTAGCTTCTCCTTCTAAAGAGATCGATCAATATCACGTTAGCCTAAGAAAGGGTTAAAACTTTCTTTTCCCCGAATGAATTCAAGCATCACAATGGAAAACTACTAATACTTGGCAGATTGCAATGTGTTGAGTTGATGTGAGACATCACTCTACGGGACATGAGAGAATACTAATTAACGGGAACTTCAGAAAGTGAGAGTACAGCACTGACAGTAATGAAGAAACAGGTACCAGCAATGGTCTGGAATGCCAAACTATCAACCTAACAGACTTGAATATTTGGTTGGTTTCAGTTTCATCAGTATTAGAGAACATCAATTGCAATCATTTGGACTGAATTAAAGACTCAGAGGTTTGAAATTCTTAAAAAGAATTTTGTTAAATCTGTTAACAAAAATTTCAATGGGTGTGAAAATCAATGAACATAACTAGTTTTGCACAACTTGGTTGAAACATGTGATGCAGTACTGAAAAGTAGAGGAGGGACACAGTCCCCCCCTCCCCCCCCCCCCCCCCCCCCCCCCCCCCCCCCCAAAAAAAAAAAAAAAAAAGTGCTCCAAAGTTGCATATGGTATGCAAGATTAGACAGGGAGATCTTTTTCTTCTTCATGTTCCCAGAATAATTATGCCGAATTTGAACCCATGAATTAGTGATTTTATTTGTCTATTGTTTCTTCTAGACTCCTCACAATAATTAGAAACTCAGTTTACTGTTCTTTATATTGGTCAACAAGATGCATGTAATATATTTCAAATTTTCAACATATATAATAAACTATAAATGGAAAATATCGATGTTTGTACTGGAAATAAATTAAATTAGGTAAAATATCTTAGCACTTACAAATTAAAGAAAGCCTGGTGAAAAAGATTCTTTTGTACTGAATTCTTTTGTACTAAAATTCAATAAAGAAAGAAATAAAAATACCACTTTAAAACTATGCTATACAAAACAATATGCAGCCAAGACATAATCATATTACAATAAAACAATATGACTCTAAACAGAACTATGTGCCAAATAAAGCTATGATATCAGGGGAAGGTGTGAAACGGAAAAAAAGAGAATTTTGCTGCCAGCTAAAATTGCTATTTATAAGTGCTCTAAAATTCCATCAAAGCAAGATTCCTATCACAGAAATCCATCATATCCCAATGTAAATACTCTGATCTTAATAAAAGATCACTCTGTATTCTATCTCGGCATAAAATCCCAGCAAATTTTCACCGAATCCGCCTGAACAAGAATGATTCTGGACACCGTTATGAACTATTAATTGAATAGTGATTTTCATACCACAGAAAACATATAAAACTCATCAAATCCTAATATCGACAATCCGAACTAATAAAGGCCTCTCATTGCCAATTATATTTAGGCATATATTTCCATCTGGTTTCCTATGAAAACAACTGAAACAACGCAAGAATCTGAAAAACACAAAGAATTAACGGAAAAAGAAAGTAAAATTTATACTGCACATATTCAAATTTCATTAAAAACCCCATCAAACGCTGCATCAACGATCCAAATTCTCTGATCAAATAAAAAGTCACTGTTGTAAGTTATACTTAGACATGTAATTCCAACAAATTTAATTCATCATCACTCAGGAAATCAAATTGAATTGACAAAAAGATGGTAACTTTGGTCCTGCAGAAATCTAAAAAACCAAATTTTCCTTAAAAATATCACCTTGTTGATATCGAGATTGGGAGACCAATGATGAAGAAGCTTGAAGAAATAGTCGAACATCTCATTCGACGACGCAAACGCCTTCGGTCCCAGGCTCACCGTCTTCGAATCCTTCCCCTCCCCACCTCCTTCTCCTCCCTCCTCCTCCTCCTCCCTCCTCCTCCTCCACCTCCGCCTTCGAATCCTCTCTCCCCTCTTTCTCTTTTACCTTCTCAAGCCTCTCTTCTTCCAAGGACATCTCCACCTTCTGTTTCTTCGAGGCACCATCCTCGTTCTTCCTCCGCTGCAGCCGCATCGCCTCCCTCCTCTCCCCCCCTCTTCGTTCCACCTGCTCCGCCCTCCTCCGCCGGCTTCTCCGTCCCGTTAGGCTCGTTCTCGGTGCCCAGGGGCTCGGAATCCCTGGGGTTCTGGGAGACGAGGTCTCCAGCTCCATGTCTACAACAGATTCGGCTACCGCCGGCGCGTCTCCTTCGTTAGATTGGGGGCTCGCGGCGAGTTCTTCCGCCATGATCGAAGCTAATGAGACCAGCGAAACGGGAGCACGGACGTATAGGAAAACCCCCGACCCCCAGGAAACTAGGGTTTTAATCGCTCCCGCAGAGTGTTGCGGATTGGGAATTCCAATCCGGACCCGAATCCGAACTAATATCAAGGCTGGAGTCCATCCCTGTTGATATTTGGCCCTGCGGTTTTTTTTTTTTAAATGGAAAATATACTTTGGACCTTCAAACTGGCTCAAAATTTATTTTGGTACTTAAACATTCGTTCAGTTATTACAATATAGCCCTCACCTCAAGTCATCTCAACTCAACTCAACTCATCTAAGCTTTTTTCCAACCACATAGAATCAGCTACATAAATATGCTTGCTCTATTCTTTTTTATTCAGGACTAAATCGATACTTAAATTATAAATATATATTTTTTTAATTATTTTTATTCATATTAGTTTAGATCTATCCCTATCTCTATTCTTATCATGAATTGTTAAACGATCATTCTTTCTAACTGAAGCATCTAAAGGTCTTCATTGTATATATCCAAATCATCGTATTCAATTTTCTCATTTTACCTTCAATTGTAACTATCATATTTTAGAAGATCTCACATAATTTTAATTATTATAATATAGCCCTCATAATTTAAAAATATAATATTTCTAATGTCCTTATTGCATGAATGATTAAAATTAATAAAATATTATTTTTTATGCAAGAATAATAGTGAATCTTACAAAATAAATGCCCATAGCATCGACATCTAAGAGACAACAAAGCTATATCTTTGTAGCCATAATTGCTTTGACCTAAAACTTATGTCAAATAAGCATAAATTGGTTGTATTCACCTCCTGTGGTTCATTGCTCAGTGTGCAATACAGCACAAGTGTGGTTTCTGTGAGTTGCATTATCTCTGATTCTCAGCTGCCCTTTGTTTGCAGAGGCCTCATGATGCTTGGACTAGTTGTTCATAATAGAACATAGTATCAAGCCATTATGAATAATTTCCTTTAGTTCTATGTTTTAATCAAGTATATCTTCTGATTTATTGTCCTTCTTTATCTATTTTTTTATCATATTTCACTAGTTATGGGATGAGCATAAATTCTCTCTCATTAACCGGCACATTATACACTGAACCCTTGTCACTTTAGCATACCTTTTTGCTTTCTTTTTTCGCGCTATTTTCCTTGATTTTGTGCAACCATGTCGTCTTCATTAGCTTGGAGTGGTGGCATTTTACCCTTCAGAAGAAGCATTTAGTATAATATTGAGTATGAATTTCTATTGATTCCTTATGGTGCATCTATCTATTGATTCCTCATGAGGCATCCATCTTCATTTCATTTTATGGGACACACATCTTGCCAGTTCTTTAATCATTTCGATGTGGCTGATCGATCCGCATTAGAGTTGACGAGAAAGCATCCGACGGAACCACCGCCTCGACCCCCAAGGCCCCTTCGGTCTCGGCTTTCGAGGTCCCCTCGGCTCGACCTCATGTCCCCTCGGACTTCATCCCCTTAGCCTCCGAGGTTCCTCGGCCTCGGACCTCAAGTTCCCTCGGCCTTGGACTTCGTCCCTTCGCCTCCAGCTACGGGTTCCCTCAACCTCCGAAGTCCCCTCGGTCTCGGACTTTGTCCCTTCGGCCTCCAGCTGCGGGTCCTCTCGACCTCCGAGTCCCCTCGGCCTCGGACCCCAAGTCCCTCGGACCTCAAGTCCCCTCGACCTCGGACTTTGTCCCTTCGACCTTCAGCCACGGGTCCCCTCGGCCTTAGACCCCAAGCCCCCTCGGTCTCGGGCTTCGTCCTTTCGGCCTCCAGCTGCGGATCCCCTCGGCCTTGGACCTCAAGTTCCCTTGGCCTCGAACCTCAGGTCCCCTCTACCTCGAGCCACCTGACACTACCATGTGGTCCACCAACCGTCCGCAGCTGCCACGTGGCCCACTAACCATCTGCAACTGTGCGTGGCTACTATTCGTAACAGTGCATGCCTGACACGACTAGGCCCACCTACCACCTGTGACGCTGTGCCTAACAGATGGTTCGCGGGACAAGACACCTCTGACATGCCCAGTATCGATTGCGACCTGTCTATGTCAACTTGGCCACTTGTCCACTATCGGACAATGGCACCTCGGGATTAGCCACCTTCTAAAAGTGAAAAGGGGATCTTCGAACAGGTATAAGAACCCCGCCCACAACGAGGAAAGGGATCTGAACTCAAGCTCTCTAGCTATTTTATATGCTAGTTCTTTTCTTCACTGTTCCCAAGTCGCTTACTTGAACGTCGGAGGGTCCTGATGGGAATTTTGGGATGCTTGAAGGCATGCTTTTCATAAACTTTAATCATTTTGAAAATAAACATCGCCAAAGCCCTACTTTCCAAGATCGCCTTTATGCAGTTCAAAAAGTAAATCAATTAAAATTGAAAATAAAAGGAGTAAGAAAAATACCTGGATTGCTAAATCCAATAATCTCCAAGAGGCACAAGTGTATGCCCTCCAAAGGTGATCCACACGAGAATCAATTCGAAGAAGCACTCCTATTTGCTTGCTAGAACCTTCCTGGTAGCCTTTTTATCATATGCAGCCTTTTAATGCCTCTTTTGACTTTCTCCTCTTCAAAAGCTTTCTAAAAGCTTTCCAACAAGCCTCTACACACTCTAATAGCCTTTCTCTATCTCAACTTAGGGCCTTGTCTTAATATGATAGTGACATTAAGACAAGGGAAGAAGAACAGGGGAGAAGGAGGGCTGACGGGCTCTCTGTTTCTCTTTCTTTTTTTGTTCTCAGAATCCCATCTGCTGACCCCTTTAAATAGAAACAAAGGGGCAGCAATGAGAGGCGTTGGATGGACCATCCAAGGGGCATGAAGAAAGGGTGGAGACGTTTTACGTGAGGAGCGCTTTTATACGCTCTGAGGGGGCGCCAAGGGGTCATCGGTTCAAACCCCACCAAGTACATATTAAATATTTAATTTATTAAATTATTTTATTAACGAATTTAAATGATATTAATAAATTAAACTCATTTAAATTCGAAATAAAATGGTTCAAAAAAGACTAAGGCCCTGGGTCAACCCAGACTAACCAAGTCAACCCAAACTAATCAAATCAGGCTGAAATTCGAATCCAATTCGAATTTGATCATCATAAAAAATAGAAAAATCCCATAAATTTAGATTAAACTCTAGATAGGCTGCCCAACACATGGCTAATGTTAATTTAAATCCAACTTAAATTTATTAGCCTAATCAGCAAGCAAATGGACCTAAACAGATTAAGTCAGGAGCTCGGGTTAGCCCACATATGCTAGTATGCGATCTTGGCCAACCAATTAGGATCCAAAAATCCTAATAAAAATATTTTAACTTCTTCGATTAATTCTCTATTGTGTGTGACCCTCTGGGTTCCTCATCTAGCCAGCAGTAGGTTTTTTCATTTAGCCCGATTACGTATCCAACTATCTGAACAGGTCAAATCGGGCTAACTTAAACTGTCAATCTGGACCAACCTTCAAATTGACTTATGAAATCAATCTAATTGATTTATAAAAATCTACAAGACAAGATTGACATCTAGCAATGTGTCATGCCTACCCAGAAGATGAAGAATTTGATAGAAATTACCAAAATATCCTTTAGTGGCAAGTTACAGTACAATTTAATCCTTCGATATTTTTTTATCCCGATTAAGTGATGGGCATGGATAAATGTCAAACCCTCTACTTAATCCATTGAATCTCTAATCATTAATGAAGACTCAACTGATGACAAATAAGAAAACCTTTTCTAATTTCATCATACTTTGATCAAAGATTTTCTGAGTCAACATTTGATGAGATTACTTGGGATAAATACTCCTCTTACTAGGAGTCATCGATTCCTTGTTGACCTACTCATTACCTTCATACACAATCATTCATATCTAACATCAACCCGTACATAATCTTTTGTTATGAATGAATATGAACCAAAATATGGATTCATGTGCACAAGATACTATGGTGGTCTCAGGTCTAAGGATTACTTGCACAACTCCCACTTAGAGAACAATCTATTATGACAAGTAAGTAAAACTTCCATTTGATGTTCTCCTGTCGGATCAATTCAGTGAACTCATAACCTAATGAGCACCCACATCTTTGTATTAGTCCCTACACAAGTGGTCGTGAGACCAACCACCCTCACAATCGAGCATACATAAGATGCTAGTCTATCCGGATTCATCGATCCCCAAATCGATGATCCTATGACTAGGAATATTCTAGATTAGGGTTTATAGGTTTTAGGTCTCACTGTTATCTTTGTAACCCTAAAAACATTGCCCTATTCTATGGGGTTCATCATAAAAAATATAAGACACAACATATAATGAAATAAAATTGCCTCTATTATCATTCTTGAGTTGAGAGAAATTACAAATTTTGCCACTGATATCAGGGCATAATTCTTTCAGGTCCCCACCGATCGATGCAACCGGTCTCTGGAGACTTTCTTGCAGGAGCTTCTTCGAGGAAGAGGATCTGCGTCTCTTGGCGTTAGAGGAACGTGACTTGGCGTCAACAATTTCCTTTCTTTCTACCTTGCAGGTTTCCCTGGTACACTAGTATTCCTTTTGGACGATGGTTTTTCCTCTAGATTTATCACCATGACTAATTGTAGTTCCTTTTGGTCGTGTGTTTTGATTCTTGAATTTTGCTTCTTTTCTGTCTCACTTGTTATTATCCTTCAAGGAGTTCCAGGCTACTGTCTTAATCTGCACACCTGATGCTTCTTTATGAGTCCGTATCCGCTCAAAATTATGTTGCATAACCTTTGTTTCTTTATAGTCCTAAAGCAACATACTTGGTTTTTGCTGCATGTGACTCTGAAAAACTTCCAAGGCCAGCTGGTTCAGTTAGTAGTGTCTCATCATGCCTACTTTACATTCTTAACACGCACAGTTTGAGATTCAGATCCTTATTTTACCATATCTCTTCAACATTCTTTGTGTGCATATCTGTCACGCCCCAGACCAAAAATTTTGAGCTAGGGTGACAACCCGCCGCGTGCTGGGCACGCAAGGCATCTTAAATCTTAATATACGATCCAATCGGCAATAAATATGAAAACTAACCATAATACAATTGATAGTTATAAGTTTTGGGTATCCAACCCTACATCCAAATCATGCTAATAAAGTTGGGCTACAACAAGCCCTACATACAAACATAATAGGATTACACCCATGCAATGGTTCTTATTTTATTTATTGGAAGCTCCATCAATCTGCACATCCATCATCAACCCTGAGGCTCTGAAAAACATGGTGAAGGTTTAATGAGTTTACACTCAATAAGTAAGCTATTATACAATCATATTATATTTAACATGCTATC
>UESW01002535.1:0-82813 GCA_900491605.1 Calamus simplicifolius | reverse complement strand
TGCCCCGCAGTGATAATGATGAAGCCATTTAATTGTCTACAAACAAACAAGAACAATACATGAGCAGACCACTCAAAAATGATAATCACAATTAGACAAGGACTTTGAATCTAATTGTGTCTCCCACTATTTTCTTCGAATACCATAACCCTCTACTATGTTAAACGAGAAACCAATATCCGATTTCTTTAGTGGGGTTGAGATCCCAATTCCTTATAAATGCCTTGAGTTTGCTCAACAAACATTTATAAGTTCAAGGGTAGGAAATTCCCTTTCCAATTTCATCAACATTACACTTGCCTCTAAGACACTTATAGCCTTGTGTTTGCACAACAAACAATAATGTCTTAGTTTAGTCAGACCCTTCATTCTATATAGTCATGATTGAATAATGTCACCCTTGAGTTTGCTCAACAAAGTAACATTAACAAGCATACTATAAAGCATAATATGCACCAAGTCAAATTTTTACATCAAACCCTAATAGTAAGCCTTGAGTTTGCTCAACAAGCCTACTATAGTTTTGATATAATTTTGGCTTTGTATGAAGGAAGGCATTTTTGTAGTGCATTTATAACCAATTAGCATTTCCAATTCTAAGGTTTAAATTAATCGAATTGGCCAGGCAAGTGGAAGAGGTGTGGGAGTCCCCGTTCTTGCCTTAGACACCAAATAAATTTGGCCAGGTAAGTAACGGAACTAATTAAAAAACCACATTCTCTTTACCTTCCCAGAACCACTTTTCTTAGACACCAATCGATCAATTAATCCCTAAAAAGGATTTGCTTCATGATAATATAACACTACAACTAAATATAATTTTTAGGAGGGCTTTTATCGTCTCGAGCACATCCTTATGTTTCTAAGTATCACATATCCATTTATGTGCATAGTGTGTCATTAATCTTACAACATAATGACAACTAATACTTCTAAACATATTTCTAAATTAATTAGGGTTATAGTGAAACCCTAATCTTGTGGCATACAATCAATCAGTACATACTTCATCTCATCATATCAACTAATACGCATATTAGCCCTAATATGCATCACAAAAGCATATGATTAAAAAAATAATCATCCGTTCTCATTACTTGTTCATGGGATAAGATCACATCGGCACCCCTACATATCATAGGAGATCCCATTGAATGGAAAGAGAGGGCCTTTAAAAAACCTACTTGGCTCTTATGACCAAATGGCTATGGTGACTAACCCAATCCTAAGTAGTTACTAGGACATTGCATTATATAAAGCATAATAGTCAATTATGTATAACATATATTGCTAATTATGCATCAGAACATAATGATTTACTTATTTTAACAATCATAATAATAACCATTTTATGAATGTAATATAGTCATATCATTACATTATGCATATCATGCCAATTAGGTTAAACATAACTTACTATTTTGCTATAAACATATAATGATCTATCAATTTAATCATTCATAATAGATTAATTTGATTTCTTCTTGAATGCATGAAGAAGGCTCTGATACCACTGATGGAATTTTGGGATGCTTGAAGGCATGCTTTTCATAAACTTTAATCATTTTGAAAAAAACATCGCCAAAAGCCCTAATTTCCAAGATCGCCTTTATGCAGTTCAAAAAGTAAATCAATTAAAATCTAAAATAAAAGGAGTAAGAAAAATACCTGGATTGCTAAATCCAATAATCTCCAAGAGGCACACAAGTGTATGCCCTCCAAAGGTGATCCACACGAGAATCAATTCGAAGAAGCACTCCTATTTGCTTGCTAGAACCTTCCTGGCAGCCTTTTTATCATATGCAGCCTTTTAATGCCTCTTTGGACTTTCTCCTCTTCAAAAGCTTTCTAAAAGCTTTCCAACAAGCCTCTACACACTCTAATAGCCTTTCTCTATCTCAACTTAGGGCCTTGTCTTAATATGATAGTGACATTAAGACAAGGGGAGAAGAACAGGGGAGAAGGAGGGCTTACGGGCTCTCTGTTTTCTCTTTCTTTTTCTGTTCTCAGAATCCCATCTGCTGCCCCCTTTAAATAGAAACGAAGGGGCAGCAATGAGAGGCATTGGATGGAGAGAAAGGGCCCATCCAAGGGGCATGAAGAAAGGGTGGAGACGTTTTACGTGAGGAGCGCTTCTATCCGCTCCGAGGGGGCGCCAAGGGTCCAAGGGGTCTTCGGTTCAAACCCCACCAAGTACATATTAAATATTTAATTTATTAAATTATTTTATTAATAATTTAAATGATATTTAATAAATTAAACTCATTTAAATTCGAAATAAAATGGTTCAAAAAAGGACTAAGGCCCCGGGTCAACCCAGACTAACCAAGTCAACCCAAACTAACCAAATCAGGCTGAAATTCGAATCCAATTCGAATTTGATCATCATAAAAAATCTAGAAAAATCCCATAAATTTAGATTAAACTCTAGATAGGCTGCCCAACACATGGCTAATGTTAATTTAAATCCAACTTAAATTTATTAGCCTAATCAGCAAGCAAATGGACCTAAACAGATTAAGTCAGGAGCTCGGGTTAGCCCACATATGCTAGTATGCGATCTTGGCCAACCAATTAGGATCCAAAAATCCTAATAAAAATATTTTTAACTTCTTCAATTAATTCTCTATTGTGTGTGACCCTCTGGGTTCCTCATCTAGCCAGCAGTAGGTTTTTGATTTAGCCCGATTATGTCCGACTATCTGAACAGGTCAAATCGGGCTAACTTAAACTGTCAATCTGGACCAACCTTCAAATTGACTTATGAAATCAATCTAATTGATTTATAAAAACCTACAAGACAAGATTGACATCTAGCAATGTGTCATGCCTACCCAGAAGATGAGAAATTTGATAAAAATTACCAAAATACCCTTTAGTGGCAAGTTACCGTGCAATTCAATCCTTCGATATTTCTTTATCCGATTAAGTGATGGGCATGGATAAATGTCAAACCCTCATACTTAATCCATTTGAATCTCTAATCATTAATGAAGACTCAACCGATGATAAATAAGAAAACCTTTTCTAATTTCATCATACTTTGATCAAAGATTTTCTGAGTCAACATTTGATGAGATTACTTGGGATAAATACTCCTCTTACTAGGAGTCATCGATTCCTTGTTGACCTACTCATTACCTTCATACACAATCCTTCATATCTAGCATCACCCCGTACATAACCTTTTGTTATGAATGAATATGAACCAAAATATGGATTCATGTGCACAAGATACTATGGTGGTCTTAGGTCTAAGGATTACTTGCACAACTCCACTTAGAGAACAATCTATTATGACAAGTAAGTAAAACTTCCATTTGATGTTCTCCTGTCGGATCAATTCAGTGAACTCATAACCTAATGAGCACCCACATCTTTGTATTAGTGTCCCTACACAAGTGGTCGTGAGACCAACCACCCTCACAATCGAGCATACATAAGATGTGCTAGTCTATCCGGATTCATCGATCCCCAAATCGATGATCCTATGACTAGGAATATTCTAGATTAGGGTTTATAGGTTTTAGGTCTCACTGTTATCTTTGTAACCCTAAAAACATTGCCCTATTCTATGGGGTTCATCATAAAAAATATAAGACACAGCATATGATGAAATATAAAATTGCTCCTATTATCATTCTTGAGTTGAGAGAAATTACAAATTTTTCCACTGATACAATAACTGTAATTGACTTTCAGTGCATAATTCTTTCAGGTCCCCACCGGTACAACCAGTCTCCGGGGACTTTCTTGCATGAGCTTCTTTGAGGAAGAGGATCTCCGTCTCTTGGTGTTAGAGGAACGTGACTTGGCGTCAACAATTTCCTTTCTTTCTACCTTGCAGGTTTCCCTGGTACACTAGTATTCCTTTTGGACGATGGTTTTTCCTCTAGATTTATCACCATGACTAATTGTAGTTCCTTTTGGTCGTGTGTTTTGATTCTTGAATTTTGCTTCTTTTCTGTCTCACTTGTTATTATCCTTCAAGGAGTTCCAGGCTGCTGTCTTAATCTGCACACCTGATGCTTCTTTATGAGTCCGTATCCGCTCAAAATTATGTTGCATAACCTTTGTTTCTTTATAGTCCTAAAGCAACATACTTGGTTTTTGCTGCATGTGACTCTGAAAAACTTCCAGGGCCAGCTGGTTCAGTTAGTAGTGTCTCCTCATGCCTACTTTACATTCTTAACACGCACAGTTTGAGATTCAGATCCTTATTTTACCATATCTCTTCAACATTCTTTGTGTGCATATCCTTCCTGTCTTCTATTTTTGGCATCAGATCACACTTTAAACATAATCTGCCAGCTTCGATTTTGGCAATTGATGTTATTGGATATATGCTTTAGTTAACTTGGTTTTTGTTGGCCAGGTTTTCTCAGCTCTAGCCTACATATCCAACCTTAGCATCTTTTCATTCTACATTTCCATGGCAATGTTTCCAAAGATTCTGCATATATTTTATACAATGGATATGGTTTTTGTGTTAGTGAAAGTATAACAATGGAAACAACTAAGCTTTAATCTCAAATAGTAGGGGTCAGCTACATAAATAATTTGTGATAGTGAGAAATGACCCAGTTACCCATGCATGGGGTGAATGCAAAAGCGGTGCACCCTCAAAGTAGTCATAAACTGACAGTCGCTAAAAGAGAGATTCTAAGAAGTATGGAACTCTGTAACAGAATTTACCAAGGCTTGTGAAAAGATTTGATATTTATGAGAAACATCATGGAAATTTCTTTATCCAGAATATTTTTATGTCCATTTCTGTCATGATATATGTGAGTTCTACTTTCTATACATGTTCTCATGATTTATTTTCTGATGCAAATGGTAATCACACTTGAAATATATGCCAGGGAAAAATATTGGAGGAATACCAGGAATACCATTTGCCTGTCGAAGGTTTTCACACTGGAAATATTGGCACATTCTTTGCTTTCAAGTTTTCTTAGTATACTGCAGATTTTTTTTTTTTCCCTTCTGTTGCAAAGTTGATGGCAGAAGCTTTTGATGGATTTTCAATACAGTAGTCTAAGTTTAGTATACGGTAGGTAATTTTATTTGCAGATTTTGTGAAGAGTGGTACAAAATATTCATCTTGGTGGAGGAAGCATATTGGGAGTTTCTAGAGGAGGTCCTGGTATCAAGGACATGGTTGACAGCATGCAGATAAGAAACTGATTTCTGTCATATGCCAGGGTTTAATGCCCTGTCCATTTTATTTTATCGCTAGTGTTATAACTTATATCCTGAATCCCATGATGTCAGACATAAATTCTGAATAGATCTTTCAACCTGATGTGGGGAATGCAATATCAACATGCTATTTGTTTTGGATAGAAAAGGGATGCATGTTGGTGCTAATGCTATGCACAAAGAGGCTGCTGACTTGCATTTTTGGTAATTTATTAGTGTGGTAGATTAGTGATCTATATTGTGATCTGTTGAGAGGCTTCTCAAATATTGCACATGCTTTTTTGTCTGCCAAGCAAGATGTATGAGAATTTTGGTTAGCTAAAACACAATTTTGTGGTTCTACAATATGTTGATCATCATTTTTAAAATAATTATTCTGTTTGTTTTGGTTTTCGATCAATACTTTAGATTTGGCAGTGCCATTTTTTTCACTTAGATTTTGAGGTATGTCAGTTAGCTGTTTGGCTTTCTGATAACATTTTACCTCATATGTGTTTCCAGTTTCACCCTTGCTGTTGTTTTTACGACAAGGTCTAGAAAATCATTTGTAAACATTCTGTTGACCATTGTTTTCTTTTTAGTTTTTGTTATTTTTCACATGTAAGAGATTTTGCCTCCATCGGCCTCCGTGCAATGATAGCTTTGCTGTATGGTGGTTTGATTTTGCAGTGCTGGAAGAGATGGATGAGAGTAGTTCTTTCTTACATGATCTAAGTGATTGATTATAAAATGTGATATCTTGACATCATTAACATGCAAATGATTTTCCGCTACCTGATCACTTATCAGAGCTTACTGTATGTATTTTGGTTATGCAGTGCTGCAGGAGATGGATGGGAGTGGCTGTTGTTGGGGACCCTAATACTGTTGATAATGATATTCTGCTGATGGGCAAGACCTTCAGCTTGACACAGTTTTGATGAAGAACAAAGAGCTAAAATTCTGCATGCATTGAAGTCCAAAATGGCGTCAATTGTTATTTTTTGATTCTTTTTATATTCACCGTCAAATTTACTAATATCATTGAAATTTTCTGCTCTGTGTGAATAAATGCTTTGGCAACTTACGGTCTCCTACCCTTGGATCTGGAAGCTTCCTATCCTCCGCAGGGTTCGGCTATTTATTTAGAAGCTCATGTGGAACTGTCTTTCAACTTATGCTCTTCTCTCTCGTAGGGTCTGAATATTCAGCCGACATGTCCACTGTGTAGGCTGGAGGAGGAGTCTTCTGATCACGCTATCTTTACTTGTCCCAGAGTTAGGATCGGATATGGTTCTTGGTGGGCTATTCCAGCAGATTGGAGGACTTCGACTCTCCGTGATTGTTCTTTCTTCTTGATCTCCGGAGGGGCTCGTTGCAGGAGCGTGGTCTTTGGGCTGCCACGGCATATCAGATATCGTTGTCCAGGAATCAGTTCATATTCACGGATGATAGTATTTCTTTACACAGGATTATGTGAAAGATTAGATCATTAACAACGGACTGTGCCCGTATCTTCAATGCAGTTGGTTCTGACTCCTCTGGCCTCTGGGGTTTTCCTGCTGCTACAGCAGCGAACCGGCATACAGTTTTCATCTCTTAGGAGCCCCTTCCAGGGGTTATCAAAATCAACTTTGACGAGAGTGTCCGTGGCATAGCTGCTGGTTCAGCTTTTATCATCCGTGGGCCTCTAAGTGATCTGCTGACGGCGGATGGTTTTGCGACTCTCGACTCCTCTGTCACTATGACGGAGCTTTATGCTGCTTGGGCTGGTATATCTTATGCCGCTCGGACTCTTCATGCTCAGAGGCTCATGATCAAGGGTGATTCTATGATAGTCATCTCCTGGCTGCTGAAGAAGAATTGCTCCCGGTGCCCCACTATCCCGATTATTAGGGATATCTGGTCTATCTTGCAGGAGGTTGATAACTCCCAGATCCGTCATATTTATCAAGAAGCCAATTCGGCGGCGGACTGGGTGGCCGCTTCAGTGGCCCAGCATGATGGTTCATGGTTTTGGAGGCCGAGTGATCCCTGTCCTATTATTTGCAGCATATTTTGTACTCGAATTAATCTGAGCTGATTCGCACGAGACTTATGTGATCGCCCGCTTATTCCAAAAAAAAAAAAAAAACTTACAGTCTCCTGGCAAATTCCTTGGTTTAAGATGCATTTTCATCATCAATTATTGAACTTCTTCATTTATGTCTGAACTTAATTTCAGGCACATTATGCCTACCATAGTATTGATATTGTGAAATTGATGGGTCAAAGCAGTGAATTTATACCACACATGGATCATTAGCTAGTGGACAAGTCGATATATGTTCAAGAAAGCAAAATGTTTGCTATTAAACTGGATAACAGCAGCTAGATTTTCTTTTCTATCTGAAGTTGTCATTTAATCTATGTGGCCCGAATGGTGTTTTGAGCCATTTAAAGCATCTCATTGGGACAAAGAGATCGGCTGTAATTTATTTAACATCTTTAATTTCCTTAAAGTTGAATATTCGATTTTTCAGCTAAAAGTTACTGCTGCATGTAGTGTTAGCACATTATAGCTGCATTGCATTTTGTGAGAATTATCACTGGGTTCAATGGTAATGAGTCCACTGTCCATGGTATAATACTTTAACATACTTAGCTACAATCTGCAATTAATTGAGCAGTGGAGCTTCAAATCTAGATAGAGAAGGCCATGGCAATACAAATTCCAAACTGTCTCTGTTTGATGAGAGGTTTTGGATCCTTTATTCATCTTATGTCAGAAATCTTTGATGGAAAGGAATTTTCAAGTGCACCTGTAAAGGAATCTCTATGATATTGCAGAACTTGCTCCAGAAGAGAAGCAAAGAATGCATTGTAAATATCATACTAAGAGATACTGTAGGATGGATTCAACAAGAGGTTGGTAATTGTATTTCCACATTCAGATATTAGGTAGTTTTTGACTCATGATGGATTCTACTTGTAACGACCTGGGCCCTAAGTCCGCAGCACACACGAACCCATTTCGTTACAAAAAACAAGATGAACAAGGTCCACGCCAACTTGGGTCATCACAGTCCAAAAGGGATCCAATTTGTACTTGTGCATCTTCTTTAACTGGTTATAAACCATCCAACCAACTCTTAATTTTCCAATATGAAACTTTTGGGAGGGGCATCACAATCTACCCCTTATATTGCCTCATCGCCAGGGGCACATGATCATAACCACCAGATAGGCAGGATTCTAGAGGTGGCCCCCATAGGTTCAAGAGATGGCTTTCATCCCTCATAGATGTAGTACTTTGCCCTGTGTGGCATTTAGCTCTTGCACTTCCGGCTGGTGCGTGACTCTGATATCATATTGTAACCATCCGGGTCGTGAGCCCGCAGCACCCATGAATCCGTTTTGTTACAAGAAAGCAAGATGAACCAGGTCCATACAAACTTGGGCCACCACAGCCCAAAAGGAATCCAATTGGTATGTGTTCATCTTCCTTTACTGGTTATAAACCATCCAACCAACTCTCAATTTTCCGATATGAGACTATTGGGAGGGGCATCACACTACTTGCAACAAAATAATTGCCCATTACTTGCAGTTACTGCATGTTGTGTTAGGGGTTTAGTGAATAGCGGGATTTCTTGCTAGGTAAGAACTTGAGTTTTTACCTTTTTATGCCAATAATTAGATTGGTACAGTGGTAGTGTATTTACTTTTGAACCTCTGGATCCAATGTTCAAAAACCGCACACCCACAAAACCCACATGAGCATCCTCTTCTCACCTCTGAAGCCTCCTGGATTCCACCAGGATTCCACGAAACCGTGAAGACTCCACTTGACGTCCCCACATGAGTCTCCGCATGAAACCAGACGAAGCCACTCCCTTGCTGGACCAAGAACTCGTTCACAGCTGGCCTGACACCAAGCCGTTTCTGTACGGCACAAAGTCATTTATGTACGGAAGCCTGGGTCTTCATGAAGCCGTTCCTGATCTTCACGTAGTGTCCCCACGCTCACCACCTGGATGAGCAACGAGTGACGCCCAGCGCCTTCTTCCTTCATGCTTGACCGAGGCTGAGCGGAACGCGAGGACCTCCCTTCACGCGATCTAGGGAACTGTGAACACGTCGGCTGAGAACGGAAAAATGACAAGAGGAGGGAGAAGAAGGAGAGAGAGAGGAGAGAGAATAATTTTGAAGTAAAGAATATATTTCTTCCTTCAGACAAAAATTCTAATGAACTAATCCAATAAGATAAACTAATCCCGCCCATATTCATCCGTGACTTGATTTAATCTCAACCTTTGACCCACACCCAGTTCAAAATAAATTAGCCTAATCTGGACTTTGATAGCACCACACCATGCCCAACATGTTGGGGCTGTCAGGGTAATAAATTATTTACATCTAAATTAAATCTTAATCTTATATAAAAAAAAAAAAGAAAGAAAGAAAGAGAAATAAATATCCCTCTAGGTGATCGGCGAAAGAAAGAAAGAAAGATAACTGCTTAAGCCTTAAAGTTTTTTTTTTTTTTTTTGGTTCCGTGGCAGAAAATAGTTTGCCCCCATAAAATTTATTAATGCCTAAAATATTTACATATATAAGGAAGATGAAGAAGAATAAGGTTACAATAAGTTTTATATGCTTCTATCCTTTAATATCCCCATCATGAATAGTTATACATCGGATAGAAAAAAAATGGTTTGAAGAGTTATAATTGAAATTCATTTGTTACTAATTAACTTTTCTTAAGATCGCATGAATCTGATCTGATAATAGGTTAATTGAACTAGCAGGTGGGCTTAAGGTATTGCATACCCACTTGTCAGGGTAAAGATTGCTCCATTGAAAGAAGGTAGCTAAGATCTTATTTAAAATCAAGGTTGAGGTAGAAACCTTTTTCATGAATATTCTTGAATTCCTCTCACTCTACACATGCATCATGAATGTCATAATGAGTTGATCCCAAATTTTCGTTCCTTGACCTCGACTTTCTTTTTCCTCAGCATTGTTCAAAACTTATGAATATTAAAATGCAATCGAGGGCAATTGGTTAAGAATTTTTTGATTGAATGTGAAAAAAAGCATCTGGCAAATAAATGGTCCACTATTTCCTACATAGCTCCAGGTGGTACACAACTAGAGCTCATTGACCATCCTTTCTTCACTAACACAGCTCCTAAGTGCAGCTTGTCGAATCCTTATCTTTCCAAAGGAAAGATCTTCTTAACTTATCAATCTTGCAGCTCATCCACTTGGATAGTCTAATAAGTACTAACATGAAGCAAGAAGGATTCCATCAATTTCTATGCTAACATCCAGTTTAGTGCAAATTTTGGTATAGTCTACCAGACCTAGGTGCTCAGTTCTGTCATCAACATGATCTTTCTTGCAATGACTGAGTTGGGAAGGTTAACAAACAGGGAGGCATAAGGCATTGAAGGACTGTCAATTCTCCAATTTATAAGTTTCTGTTGTGTCTCAATTCATTGGGGCTTACCCTTCTGCTTAGCAATTAGATATTCTGGGCTCGAGTCTTCCTTTCTTTATTTCTCTCTC
Source organism: Calamus simplicifolius (assembly GCA_900491605.1). Classification (NCBI taxonomy): domain Eukaryota; kingdom Viridiplantae; phylum Streptophyta; class Magnoliopsida; order Arecales; family Arecaceae; genus Calamus; species Calamus simplicifolius. The sequence goes on along the minus strand of UESW01002535.1, from coordinate 72,076 downwards.
TCTCAAGCCAACAAAAAGGAACATAGAAAGAAGGGAAGGAGAAGAAGAAGAATCCCAATAAACAGCTGATTATTCTGGTATTCTAGTTGCTCCGTTTGTTGTATTCTCCTTCACAGTGCATCCATTCGATGTGGAAATATCGCAACTGCATCTAGATCAGGCACCCATGTCCAAAGCGGCTCTTAATGCATTTCACATTTGTTTCTTTCTTGTTGACCATATCATCATCCTTGTTTCACTCATTCATCTAAAAGTAAACGTATAGCTCAGATCTTTAGATTGCAGTGCCACTGGTCAATCTTGGTCTATTTACATGTTTTACTTTATATCAAGTGCATATATTTTTTTTTATCATTATGTTATTGCCCATTATATTCCTAAGGGTCAACCCACCAATAATTTAGATAAATGTATTGAGGTAATGTCCTAATTAGTGGATTGTGCAGTGAACTAAGTCATCACAATTCCCTTTTTTCCTGGAAGATTAAAAGAAAAAAGAAAAAAGTCTTCTCAATTCTTTAATCTCTTTATAGAGTGGCCTAGGAGCTCATATTGGGCCTTTTGTGAGAGCACATTCTCTCAAGTGGTTGTCACATGTTGAAGCTTTTGCTACAGAATTCTATTCCAGGATTTCTAGAAAGCATTATCTTTTCGTTCTGGTATACTAAGACTGATAGCACTTGGTGGTCCAGCTGGTTGCCACCCTCCATGGCCAACCCTGGGTGGTGGCATGTCACCTTTGTATTTCTCAAAAAAACCATTATTAGAATCATGCCATTCCTCTAGTGCCATTTGTTTGCATGTCAAGGCATGAGTCAAGATGTATCATGATCCTTCAAGTAGGGGATGCTATCACTTGATGTTTTTTTTGTCTCAGGGGGTCAATAGCTACAATATTCAAACGAACTGTTTACTGTGACCACCATATTCAATTTCGCCGGTCACTGTAACCAACCAAACAGGCAAAATGCCCAAGTCCTTCACCCACCACGCACATTAACCTTGTGGCTTCTCAGCTATTTGTATACTAAAGGAAGGGATTGTGGGCTTATATTTATGCCAGCTTCTTTGAGCACCATATCATCTCTGTCCTTTCTTCTCCTTGATCTGTTCTTCATCTTCTGTTACTGTTATTTTGTTGGTTTTCTGTTTCTTTACTTTACCCCTCTTATTTAGCTGGTTGTCTTCCATTTCAACTATTAATCCTGACCCTTCGCTTCTTGTTACTACTTCAAACCATTCAACAATTTGCCATGTCTCGTTGCTCAGGTTAACACACAGGCATGTGGTATTGATGTATTAATGTTGTTGGGTTGGTAGCATAATGTCCAATAATTTATTTCGGCTGATCTTCACTTTTTGAATCATCCTTTGAAGGTTCTGTCATGTTCATGACAGTCATTTGTTGAGGAGGTTCTTAATCTGAAATTTGTTGCTACCCATTGAGGCCAGGCATTGCGAGGCAAAATTATTTATTAAGTTGGTCCCATCTCCTAAACTCTCACTCAGATATAACTTTTGAGTTTTCACATGCCCACTCCGTTCTGTAATAATCATTACGTTCATTACCCAAAAGCTTTAAAAAGAACAATTTAAAAAGAAAAAAAAGAAGGAAAGAAAAGAAATCGAAGTTCTTAAGATAGGCAAAAGTCTGGCTCCTAATTTGCACCATGTTTGTCTCATCCTTTGTCACCTTCCTCAATCCAGCTTACCAAGCAGCTTAAACTTGCCACAAACTTGTGCAAACTCTTATGTAGAGTGTAGTCCACCATGAGTGGGAAAATTAGGGCTGTGGGGGGCCCTTGACATAATATATGTGCATATGTGATGCCTACTTTTATTGCATTCCTGTAACATGCGAAAGTTTTATTGTCAAATCATATGCTCATTTCTTTCCTTTTGTTGAAACATGCATGCAATTAAGCATTCTTAGTAGAGGATGTTGGATTTTTAATCCAACATTGGGCTTATATGTGAAATAATTATGTGTTGCGGACTGTCAAATAAGGTTAAGCCCAATTAAAAGTGATCAGCTAAAGTTTCAGTTATTTGGGCTTTAATGTATCTGATTAGGTATGGCCCTTTAATGTTAGAGACCTAAGGGGTTATTTCTATTTTTATGATAGGATAAAATAGAAATACCAAAAGATAATGATGAAATTATCTATATATAGCGGTTATGGTCCCTGGATCGCATGTACGACCTTCTTCTCTGAATCCCATCATCAGAAAGAATAGCCTTAAAGAAAATTTTAGAGGGCTTTCTGGAAGTACGTGTTGATCTGGAAGGCCAACACGTACTTCCAAATACTCATTGGTTTATTATAAATTTGTTTTGATGCCAATGATATTTTTAATATCTGTAAATTCAGATTTTTAAATAAAATAAAGGTCATAGTGCATCAAAACTTTATTTTATTCTAGTTTGATGATTATGAATTTTGATATTAAGAACGAAAGATATTCGCTGCATCATGAAACCAGTCTCAAAAGATTCGGAGATGAAGTTTTTCATATGATAAGATAAAGCTTAATTATGGATAAAGTTAAATCTATATTTAATTTATTTTAAATAAAAGAATAATGATTTGTTAGTTGGGCCGATGGATTGGATCCATGCGTAATTTAAATAGAGGGAGACATTTTTTTTCCACATTGTGAAAATTTTTCGCAGCCCTGTTCCAACAGTGATTTTTGGCCGCTGGCATGGAGAGTTCCAGTTGGTACAATTTTCTTTTTTCCACCGCTTGGAATCTGGCCGTTGGAGGGCATTGCGTGGAGCAGATCTCCTTCCCCTCACGCAGCAATCCGGCGCTGGCATCTTCGTGGGGATTAAAACTCTCTTCTCCCGATCTTTTGGGATTCCATCAGGGCATTGGGATATGGCATACTCTTCGAGTTCATGTTTCGTGTGAATAAAACCGATGTGCTATTCTATTTCTACTTTTCGCTGGGAAGAATCAGATGGGAATCTAGATAAAAATCTAGAAAATATTTTTAAAAATCTGGGCGTGGAATTCCTCTAATTTTATTAATTTTTAACGCCATGTTATGTGGAATTTCTCCATCGAAAATATGAAGAAATCATGGGAAGGGATTTTCGAGATGGAAGGAAAAATAGAAGCGGATCCCGATCCTGTGAGCATGAGCAACCTCCTCATATGGTTTAATGGTTCCATAAAACAAAGCTTTATTTATTAAAAAAAATTATTTATTTTTTATAGAGATAGCTTTGAAACGGATAAGTTTTATTTTTGATATGGATTGGAACCAACCTATGCAGAGGTTGAAGACAATCAAAAATAAAATATTGTTATTTTTTTTAAAGTTCAATCAAATTTAAATTAATGATATTTTTATGCCTAATAAATTTGTCCATCGTTCGAAATTGAACTAATTAAAACAAGATATCACCAAAGTGACCTCTCTTGTGTAGATGGTTCATGAAGGATGTTGGATGTTGAGTATGTGTATGTTTCATGCGGGTATTAATCGGCCCAAAGGAAGGTTAATGCTTGACCGAACTACACATATGTGTGATGGTAAACACGATTATATGGATTTACATGTGAGTAATAAGTCGATCCAAAGATAAATTTATTATTTGACATGCATTATTGTTAGTGTTTGATCGATCATTACAACAAGAGTACCATTAGCAGTTAATATTACTGTCCAAAGACTTGATATTAATGTTGCACTGGGTATCTTGAGATGGGATTTACCATTATTTGAATTTATTGATATTTGGTATTAATTATTTATATGAGCATGTTATTTATGTATTACTTTTATTTTCTTTACAGCTAATGCTGCTACTATTTAGCCTCAATTCGGTGTCGATCCTTAATGGCACTAACTTCAAGGACCAGAAGGAGAACATTCTTATTATTCTTGGCTGCATGGATCTGGACCTTGCACTAAGGATTGAGCAACCCACTCCTCCTACAGCATCGAGTACCTTTGATGAGAGGAACAGGTATGAAAAGTGGGATCGCTCTAATCGCATGAGTCTTATGATCATCAAGCGTGGCATACCTGAAGCTTTTAGGGGTGCGGTATCCAAAGGGATTATCAGTGCCAAGGATTTTCTTGCTGAGATTGAGAAACGCTTTGCCAAAAGCGATAAGGCAAAAACAAGCGCAATCTTGAAAAGCTTGATTTTCATGAAATATAAGGGCAAAGGAAACATAAGAGAGTACATTATGGAAATGTCTCATCTTGCTTCAAAGCTTAAGGCACTAAAACTTGAAATGTCAGAAGACTTGCTTATGCATCTGGTACTGATCTCTCTACCTAATCAGTTCAGTCAATTTAAGGTCAGTTACAACTGCTAGAAGGAAAAATTGACTCTTAATGAGCTCATTTCATATTGTGTGCAAGAAAAAGAGAGATTGAAGCAAGAGAAGACTGAAAGTGCTCACTTGGTAAGTACCTCTAAGGAATAGGGCAAGGATAAAGGCAAGAAAAGAAAGAATGAGGCTGCTAAAGGTCCAGCAAAGAAGAAACAAATCAGGATAAGGAAAGTTTTTCTTCTGCAAGAAGTCTGGACATATGAAGAATTAATGTTCCAAGTATCATGCATGGCATGAAAAGAAAGGTACATTTGTTAAATTGATATGTTCTGAAGTGAATACAGCTTCAGTACCTAGAAACACTTGATAGTTAGATTCTGGTGCTACTACTAACATCAGTGTTTCAATGCAAGGTTGCCTGAGCTATCGAAAACCAACTGATGCTGAAAGATGCATTTATGCGGGAGATAGCAAGTCGGTAGATGTGGAGGCGATTGAGCATTTTAGATTGATATTAAGTTCTGGTTATTATTTGGATTTGAAAGACACTTTTGTAGTACCGTCATTTAGACGGAATTTGGTTTCTATTTCAACTTTGGACAAATTAGGATATTGTTGTTCATTTGGAAATAGTTAGTTTAGTCTTTCTTTAAATTCAAATGTTGTTGGAACTGGTTTTCTTATGATGTATGACAATCTATATTTGCTTGATACTATTGTTTCTTATAATGAAACCCTGAATATGGAATCATAAGGTACTAAGCGTAAAATTTGCAATGAAATTTCAGGAACATTGTGGCACAAGCGTTTATGTTACATCTCTAGAAATAGAGTTGAGAGGCACTAAAGATATCAGCCTACATTCTGAATAGAGTACCAACTAAAGCAGCAAAACACCTTATGAGCTTTGGATAGGACGAAAGCCCAGTCTAAAGCATTTTCATGTTTGAGGATGTCCAGCTGAGGTAAGGCCTTATAGGCCACATGAAAAGAAATTGGACTCCAAAACAGTGAGTAGCTATTTTATTGGGTATTCTGAGCGATCTAGGGGTTATAAGTTTTATGATCCCAAATCAAGGATAATTTTTGAGATGGGTACTGCAACGTTCTTTGAGGATATTGAGTTCGAGGGGAGAAATAAAGTTAGAGACTTTGTCTTTGAGGAGGAATTGGAAACTACTACTCTTGTTGAAGAACAGCTAATTCCTATTCCTATAATTGCTTTTGATAATGATCAAGTTGCAATTCCAGAACAACAAGAAATTATTGTTTAACCCTCAGAGGTACAAACTCAACAACCTCAAGAATAAGTGTCTTTGCAGCGATCCACTAAAGAAAGGAAGAATGCTATTCCAGATGATTATATAGTGTTTCTTCAGGAACATGAGGAAAATAATGGCGTGATTATATATCTATATAAGATAATAAAGTTTGGAAACTTGTCCCATTATCAGAAGGTGTGAAACCCATTGGTTGCAACTGGATTTTTAAGACTAAACAGGATTCAAAGGGTAATGTGGAAAGGTATAAAGCTCGTCTTGTGGCTAAAGGCTATATTCAAAAGGAAGGGATTGACTTTAAAGAGACCTTATCTCCAGTTTCATCGAAGGACTCTTTTAGGACAATCATGGCTCTTGTTGCGCAGTATGATATGGAACTCCATCAAATGGATGTCAAGATGGCATTTCTCAATGGAGACATTGATGAGACAATTTATAAGGTGCAACCAGAAAACTTTGTGTCAGGAGACTCAAAGAAAATGGTTTGCAAATTGACAAAATCCATTTATGGGTTAAAGCAAGCTTCTCGTTAATGGTACCACAAATTTTATCAAGTAATTCTCTCATTTAATTTGAAGTGAATGCAGTTGATGATTGTGTGTATCACAAGTTCAGTGGGAGTAAATATATTTTTTGGTTTTGTATGTGAATGACATTTTGCTTGCCACAAATGATATAGGCATGTTGCACGAAACCAAGAGATTTCTATCAAGCAATTTTCAAATGAAAGATCTTGGTGACGCCTCCTTTATATTGGAAATCCAGATATATCGAGATCGTTCTCAGGGTATCCTTGGATTATCATAAAGGAGCTATATCGATAAAGTACTTAAGAGATTTGGCATGCAAAATTGCAAACCAAGTGATACCTCTATCGCTAAAGAAGATAAATTCAGTATTAATCAATGCCCAAAAGGAAACCTTGAAGTTGAAGAGATGCAGAAGATTTCTTATGCTTCGGTTGTAGAGAGTCTAATGTATGCTTAAGTTTGTACGCGTCCAGATATTATGTACATTGTTGGAGTATTAGGTAGATATTTAAGCAACCCAGGTATGGATCACTGGAAAGCAGCCAAAAGGGTTATAAGATATCTGAAAAGAACAAAAGATTACATGCTCACATATAGGAGATCAGATCATTTTGAGATCATTGGGTATTCTGACTCCGACTTTGCGGGATACTAAGATAGTTAAAGATCTACTTCGGGCTATGTATATATGTTAGGTGATGGGGCTATTTCTTGGAGAAGTGCAAAATAGATACTCATATCTTCTTCTACCATGGCAGCAGAATTTATAGCATGTTATGAAGCATCTAATCATGGGATATGACTAAAAAATTTTGTCACTGGGTTGCGCATTTGAAAGGAATTGAAAGACCGCTAAAGTTATTTTGTGACAATAAGTCAGCCGTATTGTATTCCAACAACAATAGGAGCTCGATCAAGTCAAAGCATATTGACATCAAGTTTCTAGTTATAAAGGAAAGAGTACAGAGTGGTCATATTTATATAGCATATAGGGACAAACTCCATAGTTGCAGATCTCCTTACAAAGGGTGTGCCGCCCAAGGTCTTGCTCACATGGGCGTTATAGAGCATGACGATGCTTAGATTTAGTGGGAATTTGTATTGCTTCAATTTTATGCTTTATGTTTGGTTAGTACACACTTATGTGTTTGGATATTTTCTTATCAGAAATAAAGTATTTCATTCAGTTCAGTACACTCTTTACAATTATGTTAAAGTTTTGATCTCACTTAAGTTTAAGAAAGACCAGTTGGAAATAGGTATGTTAAGATCACATTACATGTAATTTTTATACTATACATCCACATCATGATCCATGTTATTCAGTTGTATCAACAACGTGACCATTGATGGGTCGAGTTATGATAGATATAACAAAGGCCGCTTTGATCCTATATTGGTATGGTTGATGGACCGGATTGGTTATAGATACATTTCAGTAATGACAGTAAAATTAAGCTCATTTGGTTATTTTTGCAATATAACTATAAGATTATACATAAAGCCCAATGGGAGATTGTTGGATTTTTAATTCAACATTGGGCTTATATGTGAAATAATTATATGTTGCGGACTGTCAAATAAGGTTAAGCCCAATTAAAAGTGATTAGCTAAGGTTTCAGTGATTTGGGCTTTAATGTATCTGATTAGGTGTGGCCCTTTAATGTGTAAAGACCTAAGGGGTTATTTCTATTTTTATGATGGGCTAAAATAGAAATATCAAAGATAATAACGACGTTATCTATAGCGGTTATGGTCCCTGGATCGCATGTACGACCTTCTTCTCTGAATTCCATCATCAGAAAGAATAGCCTAGAAAAAATTCTAAATGGCTCTCTGGGAGTACGTCTTGATCTGGAAGGCCAACCGCAGGATTCTGGAGAACAATCAAGCAATATGGATTCAGGTACGCTTCCGTTTATCGATTATGGATTCTTGATGATTAAATATGGATGATTCTTGGGCTTCATGGTGATGGTCTTCACCAAAGATTTAGGTATAATTTACAACAGAAGATGCAACCTTAGGTTCGGTCATCATTTTTATTTCCTAGTGACCAATAAGATTATTGGCCTTATGATATTATTACATAAATTTCTTTCACATCTCGATCACATGTGGAGAATATAAATACTCCAAATCAAGCAGGATAAACTAGAATGAGTCCAATGAGTGTTATATCATTCTATGACAAGTTGCTATATTTATTGTTTATTTGATGGCAGAGTTCCTTGTTACCGGTCCAGGTTTTGGATGCTTCTTTAATATTATAATACAATTAGTATGATAACCATCTAACACTAAAGTAAATTCTTGTTTTAAGATATGGGATTCAGAAAAGTGTCTGCTTGCTGTCCAACCAATTCAGATGGAAAACTTGATCTGTTTTCATAACAATGAAGCAATAAAAACCCCATTGTCAACTGTTCGTTTTACTGAATTTATGACAAAGCCACCCCAGAATGGTTGGGAAATGGTTTGATGGCTAGATTTCAGATTTGTCTCATTCCAAAAGAAAAAAAATAAAAAAATGGGATTGATGCGTTGATCACTGTTTTGTTGCAGACAAAGAAGTTTTTTAACGAAATTGGGGTCTCTGCTGCTGTGAAATATATTGATCCTACCTCCATGATCCACGCAGTCCTTGCTAATGCATCTGTCGGCATTTCTATGGACAGTTTTAGGACAAAATTCTCAAAGAATATCTATAACTTTGTAAAACTTATGAGAATTTCAATTCCTGGTAAGTAGTTGATCGAGATTCAGTGCAGAGGTTCACGGTGCATTCGTTGGATCCAGTGGCATCACAGTCCGGCAAATCCAATACCCATGGCCAAAGTCATCTCATACCTAAATCAGGTTGATCTTAGCAGCCCGATGCAGCACCATTGTTTGACATCCAGAGGAGGAGCATTGGGTAATCCAAATAGGATTATTACAATGATCTTAGATTACTGGTGATCTTGTACCGAAATGATTTGACTGTGGATGATCTTATATCAGTATATTTGGTACGATACTTGTTAGATTTAATATCACCATATTTGATATATCAAGAGGATCCTAAATCATCGACAGAAAAAAGTAAAATTATTTAAAATTAGTTAACCTTTCTTTACTTTAAGAAATAACTACCTTTAAAATATTTTGTAAGTATCATAATAATTTATCATTATTTTATATCATTTATTATTATTATTTTATTAAGTTATAATATTATTTTTATAATATTATATTCTGATATGGCATTATTATATTATAATTAAATTATTATAATTATTATAATATTATATAATCTTATACTGTTAAGTTATATATTAATACAAAATAATATCAAGCATTTTTTTAATAAGATGAGGAGCTTTTGGTTCATAAATTGTTTGGGATGATTTTGGATACTCAATTTCATAGATAGGCATGGAATTACTGGGTTAAATAATGATTCTAAAGATAGGAATGATTTGAAGCTACTGTTATGTAAGATTATCAAGATCATCTGATTTGCAAGGACTTCAGAAAACCTAAAATAAATTCATGCTACTTAGAGTCACGAATCTATATATATATATAGCGACAGATCAATGTTCTCATGTTTTTAAGAACACCAGCATGCCAAGTTCAATCAAGAAAGCAAACTCAAACTTTAAAAGAAAATTAAAGGCAGAGACTCTTACGTTTCAAAATTCAAATTCTAACGGTAATTTTACTGGCTTAATATCCGTTCATGTAATGTATCAATAAACTTGAGGTTCCATTTTGCCTCCTGGTTCTATCATCACCATTTTTGAAGAAAAAAATTATCCCAGTTACTACAGCCCAGTACTGCTGGGGAACGGAAAAGTCTTTGTACGTGCGGGATGGTTTGCATCAGAGTGGTTATTGATGCATGAATCTGTGCATCAGCATGCAGAACCCAAGATAAGTCATCTGATATAGGCTCGTTCATGGGTGAATCATCGTGCTCGATGCACCGCCATCTGCACCTGAACGGTGTACAAATTAAGACTTTTTCATTGGGAAAACTTACTTTCTGCTTAAAAAAATAGTCCCCTTGCAGTAACATGTCGTCCATCTGTGAAGGGGTGTATTAATGCACAAGATAACTGATTGGTTCGTTCCCGTCCTTTGAATCCATTCAATTTTGCCAGTAACCTTGACAGCGATCTGGCACTTCTGCCTCTCCTGATGAGTCTACTGGGCTTCACTGACGGATGGCCGTGGTCCCGATCCAAATCAATGCTCCAAGTTCCAAAAATTAGGCTTGAATTGGTCACCAATGTGGTCAATCCTCTCACCTGGTTGACCGTTGGAATTCATTAAGCTGCTGGTCACGAGGCAATAAATCAAGCCCCACATTCTAATGAGTAATGACTGATGGTCCTCCCATGATCCCTTTCTACCCTCATGATCCCCGACCAACTTCATTGCCATTCGCTACCTTATGTTAGAACGAAGAAAAAAAAAATAACATTGCTGTGGAAGGAAAACTGTGTTGGCATTTCATTTTCTTAATTTATATATGTAATCAAAAAATAATACATAAAATTATGAAAGTATCATCACAAGATAACACGATTTAACGTAGAAAACCTTTCAACATAAATGAAAAAACTATAAAAGTCAGACCCAAAAAAAAAAAAATCACTATTAATATCAATAATGGAGTTACAAAGAATCGTTTTAAAAGCATCAGAGATTACAAAAAAATTATTTGCTCATCCAATATATGTAAATTTTAACAAAAAAAATAAAAGAAAAAAAATCTAAATTAGGATAAAAAAATACTACTTAAAAGAAATGAAATCAATCTCAGATTATTATGGTATGAAGACGCACCTCGTAAAGAACTATTCTCTCGAATCTCACCTTAATTAAAGATTATATGACTTTTCGAAGCAGATTGATAGTAAAAGACCTTTTATTTTTCTTCTCTTAGCTGCTTTCTTTTTCATGCCTCTATTTCTTACATTTTTTTTCTTTATAAAGATTACTTAACTCTATTATTTATTAAATGAAAATAGGACCTATCCCAATAGATTGAACCAAAAAAAAACTACTCTTATTGATAAATTCTAATCTCTTTCATGTATTTTGTCCTGGATTTTTGAAATTTAGTGCTAAACTGAGCCAGAATTTATCCTCTTCTCGTCCTTATTCTGACCCTATCGTTGTCTTGTAGCGTATGAGAGCAACAAGGGATGTTGGGCTTGAGGTGAGCCTGATGGATGCTTAATTTTTTATCCTGGTCATCCATGGACAGATTGGTGCAGTTATTTTTAAGATTTACCCGCAGCTGCCTCTACATTTCCAAAGAAAGGGACAACACTATCTGGTGGTCTGCTGCAGATGGTGGATCTGTTCTCCTCATGACCCTGGACAGTCCCTTGTCTCTAGTTGATCTCTCTTTCCTCCATGAGCTAAAACCCAACCCCAGCCTATAAAGAACAAAGTAGTTGCAGTAAAGATATGCATTAAGTCTACTTTTGTTATGATTTATCAAGGATTGATTAATGTTTTAGTTTTAACTTTTCAGCATTAGCCATGTTCCAAGACTCCATATTTTAACCTGGTGATACGTGTTAAGCTTTGGCTTCCACATGGGTCTGCTCTTGTGCGCGACCCACACTTATGCCCTGAAGGTGGGGAGGCCATTGCAACTCATTCCTCAAGATAACTAGGGGGACCATTGGAGAAGGTGAAAGCAGGAGTCCAAAGGCATATATCAATCCTTTTTTCCCCTTCAGGGGAAAAGACAGCTACTCTTTCTTTAGAATTGATATTTGATGCGTTGGGATCTGATGAGAACCAGTATGCTTACCTCCCGTTCTCTCCTTCGATCTAAAGGGGACACTAGAGAAGGATGATTGCTGCCTGTATTTGTACCAAGTTTTAATTAACATAAAGGTTTCATTGGAGGTGCAGGAGAACTTTTGCTATTTTTATTGGTTGATCTAATTCAAGAAAAGTGGGTGGGGCTGAGGCCATGTTTTAATGCTGTCTTGTTGTAAGCCAGCTGAGCTGCTGGCTTAAAAAGAAAGGTCACAGCATTGGGCTTGGAAGTACATAATAGCAACAAAACTTCTAATGACAAAGTTAATTGCATCATAGTTAATTAGGCCTTCAAAAGAACAAAGCTATCTATGAACAGCTCATGCTAAGCAACGAAATAGCTTGTCTAATCTAATTTAATCTCAAAATCATTGGAGCTCAAGCCACATTTCAATGCTTGTCATATCATCGATTACAAGCAGCCTTGCACTTGGCTTGACTTGTGCTTACCATGAATATATGGCACACAAATTCCTCTTAACAGACCATGAATAATTTACAGGCATCTCCTAATATTAATGGAAATTAAATGATCCACTTGTTACCAATTGATTGAGAATTGTTCAGAGAATCATTCACTTAATGAAAAGGCAGAGATTCGTTTGACAAGATTTCACTAGTGTGGAGAATATTGTGAGTGATTGTACCATGCAAGTTAGAATAGTTTGGAGCAGATGTGGTCAGAGAAGTTGTTCTCACCAGAGGTTTAAGATGGCATTTCACTTCATCAACTACACGTGAAATGGCTCAACACTAATGGCAACTAATCTGCTGCTTCCTCCACCATTGAGAGCTTTTGCCAGAGGCATGCTGTGATGCGCATGGGGTGCTGGACTTTTAAAAGTGTTAAGATTCTTATCCCCACTCTTTCTATCTATCGTTTCCTGTTATGGTGGTAGCAGTAGTGCAGCATAGATGCAGTAGTGAAAGATTAGTTCCCATGCTAGGTTTGCTCCACGCATTATATAAATTTGTCCCAAGCTTTTCCCTTCTCTCTCTCTCTCTCTCTCTCTCTCTCTCTCTCTCACTGCTTGGCTGAATCCATGAGCGCTTCATGTTAGTTGACTTCATATAATTCAGTCTCCCACTTTTTGTAACTGGTAGTCAACTTCATTACACTCAGTAGTTCAATGTACTTAATGGGTCATTCAGATTAAGAATCAGTCCATATTATTAATAAAGATCAATGAGTGACACCATAAAAAAGAGAGTAAGAAAGCTGCCTAGAATTAAGCATGAGCATGGGTAAAAAAAGATGCAAAACTTAATAAAATAAAGAACAATAATGGGAATAATTATTTCTTTTTTTTGGTGGAAAATGATTATTGCTTTCATCAAGATGATTAACTGAATTATTAGAGTCTGCATTGACTGTATTTTGAAATATGTGCACTGCGATTAATAGAGAAAAGAGGGAGTCGCCTCCTGTTGCACACGTTAATTTTTCCTCTTCTCATATATATAATGTGGATTAATTATGGAAGGGCAATACTTTTATAAAACAGGCTTGAGATAATTTTAAGACTTTAAATTGGTTACTCTCAAGTTTCACCCAAGTATTAGCCCTTTCATAATTTTAAGTGCATTTCAAGAGTTGAACTGTTGTGAAACATTAGGCTCGGTAGAATGAAAATCTTTTAGTAGAATACGTCATATTATTTCAGTAAAACCGATCCCTGTTATTGTTCTGTTGCAGTGGCCCTTTTGGAGGTTTGTACTTTGATGCACACCAAAGGGAAGGCACGCACCATTGGAAGTGGATTCCCAACAATTTAAAGGAAGACTTTTCCTCCAAATGGTTTCATTCAATACACTTTTCCAAAAGATCAAGTCAATAAAGTAAACCCATTCCCAGGCATGAAAGCCTTTCCAGCATCACATGAACCAATACTCAATTCAAAGCAAATTAAAATTAAAAAAAAAATCCTCATATGGTCACCATATAGAATGAAGCCGTTTCTCTTCACCACAATATGACATTTTTTATGAGAGTGACTATTTTCCCAATATTTAGATTGTAAACTCTGAGGTCCTTTTAATTAATAACTAAATATTGAAGGTCTGTTGCATTATTGGGAGGCAGAGGCACGCATGCTATACCAGGCCCGCAAATGGAATGGGATCAACAATCATAACATAGACAAGAAACTGGTGGAGCCAGCTCCAGTATGACCCATAGGAAGAAATAGCTCTCCTTGAGAATTGCCTTTCAGAAGGGAAAATTTTTTAAAAGGACTGCAGCCAGTTCTAGTTCTGGGTGAATTTATTTTAGTCCTGTATCATGGAAACAAGAGAGGTTATAGAAAACAAGAGGCCTGTAAACCATCAAGAGGCCTGTAAATCAGTAAATTTTCATGCGATCAGAAAATCTTGGGGCCCCCTCATGTTATTTAAATGTGGCATTGCACTGGCCTTTTTGTTAGAGCCCATATATTACCTTGATGTTGTTTGATAAGAAAAGAACAACCACTAAAACACACTCAGACGCAGACACAACAATCCAATCGACCTAAAATTATATATATGGCCTTAACAGATTGGATCTGATGAATTACTTCAGATTGCTTGCCTTCATAGGATAAAAAGACAACTCAAAGGAAAGCACAATAAAAGTGACCAAGCCAAAAGGGGATTAATTTCCTATCATTTTTTAATGGTTTTTTTAACAGCTTATGCTGAAACCTGAAACTTCCAAGGAGTCCCCCACCTCGTCCGCTATTCTTCTCTATAAATATTGCTTTTGTTTTTGAATTGCCATCCCGAGAATTGTACTGAGCTCTTCCTTTATATCACAGATACTGCAAATCCCAGAGTCTAAGCAGACAAGCAGTCAAACAAGAGAAGGACAGACTAGAGAAATAAATATAAAAGAAAGCAACCAAATAAATAATATATCAGCAATAAATGGCTGTTATAATGGAAACCAACTGCATTTTTCCTCCCCCTTCACATTTTTCATGGGTGGTCCTTTCTAGATCCCAAATAAGAAAGTTTTATACAATTTTTCACAATAGAAACAAATCCAAAGGACATTAGGTTTTCTCAATTTATCTCAGGCAGCCTCCATTTTCTCCCCAAAAAGCTAACTGTAATCTCCCTCTCATATTTTTCATCACGGTGACTGCTTCATTCATAGTAAAAGCATGAGCTGATGATTCCCTCATATTTATTCTCTTTTTTCTCCTCGTCAAGTTTCACTCATCCACATTTCTTTGGCACTTACTAGACCACACCAAATCTTCCACTAACCAATCCAAACTGACTTGAAAGATACGAAGCCTCCCAAACAAGTGAACATAACTAACAATGTTCTCTCATGAGATTGATGGTCTGCTTAGTTTCCTCTTCTTGGCAGCTGGGGAGGATTGATGAGAATTCACATGTGATCCAACTGCTATATCATCACTTCTATAGCTCAGGGATGCAGCATCCAACACCCCAATTGGGCTATGCGGTATAGAGGAAACTAATGGAGTAGCACTTTTACTATTATCCTTCTCCATCAATTTTGTCTCCCTGATCATTTCATAACATCTTGACACTCTGTCCTGCAATTAGCACCCCAGTCCAGATCAGAACAAAAGCCTTAGAGCATGGATGACCTCTGTTCAGCGTTACATGACATTTGCTAGATAGAAAATTTTACCTTATCTATATGGTTGCAATGAGATAAAGAGTTTTCAATTTCCATGACCTGGATTTCTCCTAATGCTGAGAATGCAACAGCAGCTGCAATCTCAGAGGGCCTGAATCCTAGAAATCCTGTTCCTGCAAATCAATTTAATCCACTATTTTGTTAGGCAAGCAGTTTGATCCAATCCACTCTATCACTGATAGCAAGAGACATCATACTTATGTATAAGATGGAATAACTGACCTTTAAATGTACTCAGGATAAGTTCCACAGAACGAGAAACTAATGAATTTGTTGGGGAATTGCTGTCATCAAATTTATGAAGAAAGTAATCGATGAACGAGAAAGGTGTCACAGCTTGCATCCTCCACTTGAGGGTGCTTAGAACTAAAAGTTCCATTTTTGTATGGTCTTGGCTTCAAATACATATTCTCCCTCGCCAACCTACAAGACCATATAAGAATTAGAGATAGGTAAATAAAAACCATGCAGCCCAGAATACTGACAGAGAAAGTCACACCACCTGTAAATCTAGTGATAGAGGAACTTCAGTTTCCTCAATCTTGGCAGCAAGAGATAAGCAGGCCACAGAGAGCAACTGTGTCATCCAAGCCTTACCTTCCTAAAACCAGATGAAGACACGAGAAAGAAAAATAAGTAATTTTTTTTTAAAAAAAATCCAACCACATTCAGTTGTACATCAATTAAGAGTTACTGTCCACACTACAAACACTTATATATGTGTACTCAATGAAATAAATATTGTAATTTAATATTCTGAAATGGTTCTTACTGGGAGTTCATAGGCTGAAAGGAATCGATCCACATAATTTACAGACAAGTAGGCACTCAAAGGTCCAAACTTGTAATGGGCGTGAACCTGTTCATAACACGACACAAACTTCACATTGATTACAGAGATGAAGATATGTATACATTTGGGCAAACAAAAGGCAGGAAAGGGAAAGAATGATAATATCAAAGAACAAATAAATGGAAAAGCGAACAATAAACCCATGTCCATGGAGATAACAAAAAACATCATTTTTCTTGGGTATGAAAAAAAAAATATTGAGAGAACAAGTAGCATTAATAACACGCAAACCGGGGATAAAAGGAAACAAAATACAGCATTCAAGAAAGCTCTACATAATATACTACCATCATCAAGCGACAAATGATGGAAGAAGAGCAATGCACACTCATAGTCACATAGATTACAAAGAATATATAAAACGGTTCAACAGCTATATCAGTAATTATTTGTCAAACTAAACTGGGAAAAAAAAATAGTCTTCTTTAGAGGGGAAGAAAAGTTAATAGAAATACAGAAGAATAAAACTGAAATTTGTCCAACTGAATCAATAGGCTCAAAAATCAAACACCATGTGAGCGAAAATCGTTGGAAAAGAGATGAAGCCCAAAGGCCAGTAAGAAATCGATAGGATCGAGGTGAAAAGAAACAGGGGAAGAGAAAACTCCAACCTTTCCAATCCAATCAATGGCATCTCTCCTGACTGAAATATCCAAGTCCCCATTCAGCAACCTTTTGACATAATCTTCTCCCGGAATATGATCTAATTCCTTCTCAACCAGCAAAGCAATGCATTCCTCTGATTGTAAGGGAAAACTCTTTAACAAGTCCCCATAAAAATCACTCCTTTGCTCTGTAATCCAGCTAGACCCATCGCCCTTGGCTTCCCCATTGACTCCCTCCTCTTCCCCATCATCAAATTCCAGTATGCTGGTGTTATCCTCGGCACAGAAGAGGTTGGATGAAGCATAGTTATAGTTGACACCCATATTGGAGTTATATTGAAAGGTTTTCTTCTCTCCTCCTTAACTGCGCCTCTCCCGAGAGGAGGAGGTCTAAAAGATGGAGCCTTTCATACTATTAGTCGTCAGTGAAGAGAGAAAGACTTTGTATACGGAGGAATGAGGTCTCCTGTGAAGAAATAGACAGAGAGGTAGGAAATCGAGTGGAAGGACCGAGGGGTAGGGGGAGGGGGAGGAGGAGGATAGGAAAAATTGAGGTATAAATAAACTGCTTTGCTCGAGGGTTTCGGGTGGGGTTTTGGGACCTAAAGGGTTGGGCGCAGGGAGGCATGATGATGAAATAATTTGATGGGAGGTAGGAAGTGACTAAGATGATGAATGCATTCATGTGCGGTACATCATGGGCGCATGACCGATTTGGTGAGCGGGGAGTACGGAAACGCATGGAGGGCCAACATGCAATGCAACCGGTAGATGTGGTGGGCAATCCAATTACCAATTACATCAGGGTGAAGCATTTTTTTTAATATAAATTTTATTATTATGTAAGCTAGCTAAGATTCACCCTCATCGTTTATCATTAAGAATAATCAAATAGTTGTGTTATTAACTAATATGATTATTTATAAAATAAATGTTTGTTTGGATAAAATGGAGATTTCAATTTAAACAACTATTTTTTTAGTGTGAACTCAAATTCTTAAGTTATTTGAATACTTAAGTCTATAAACTTATACTCATATATTAAAATAACAAACTAACTCTATAGTTATGTCATATAATTATTATTTTTTTATTTAATAAAAATTATGATAGTACATTAGCATAATATTAAAAAAAATTATATCATTTTTTCATCGCTATTTAGCGACTCTTATTTTTGCGTCGCAAATTAGCATCGCTAAAATAGAAAATTCTTGTAGCGTTTGGGCTTTAACTACTTATTTAGATTGTCTATAAATTTCGACTAATGGTGTATTTTTCATAGAGGTAGGCACTGAGCCGTGTCGCCCATGGCACGGCACGGCCTAGACCCAGTAAATCGTGCCATGCCAGACTTGAAAAAAAAATTTCGTTGGCCCGGCACGGCACGGCCCATGACGGGCCTGGGCACGACACGGCCTGCCGTGCCGGCATGGCCCAGGCCCACATGGGCCTATGACATGTCGTGCCAGGCACGACCCACTCGATAAAAAAATTTTATAAAAAAATATTTTTTTGATAAATTAAAAAATTATTAGGAATAAAGAAATTTTTATTAATATGAAGCCACCTTAATGGTGGGGGGTTTGGCATATACCCCTACCAGTTTATTAATTTAAAATTAAAATGGTATAGAAGGGAGGGGGGCTAGGTTTGACCTCCATAACATAATACAATAAGAAAGGAGAAAAAAATAGAAAAAAAATGATTCACTTTAAGTTTTTAACAATTTAAAAAATAAAAATATACAATTATAAAAATAGAAATGACTCACTCATCAGTCATCAGTAGTATTTGTGTCATCATCATCTTCGCTGGTTAAGTCATGTTCACCTTTATCTTGAAGTATCACCTTAGCATCCAACCAATCTTTGAAGCAGATAAGCATCTCAACTGTCTCGCTAGTCATCATACTTTTCTTTTCATCCAAAATAAATCGACCTACACTGAAAGTAGATTCTGATGCTACTATGGACATCAGCACAGCTAAAATATCTCGTGCAATGGCAGACATAACAAGATATTGATTTCTAATACTCTTCTACTAAGCTAATACATCTAGACTTTCTATTTAATTTTCATCATATGCAGAATGAAGATTGTTTCGTAAATAAAATTCCAATTCATTACTTAAAGATGAAGAAGATGAAGAAGATGAAGTATGTGTGTCTTCTAATAAATGAAAAAATAGATGATGAATGAGATCGTGTTATCTCATCTTTAGCAGGTTCAGGATTTTGATTCATGTTTTCACAATATTGATCAATTAAAAAAATTACACCATTTAATTTAACTTTAGGATCAAGAACAGCAGCTAAGTTATGCAATGGACATATCTTATTCCAATATTCATTCCATTTAGTTTCCATATTATGCATAATAGGCATTAAAACTTCATGATATCTATTCTTTAAAATTTTCACTAATTACATATGCTTTTTGTAAAAATGAATAAGAAGTTGGATAATAAATACCTGAAAGAATATTTGTAGCATCATAAAAAGTAACCAAAAAATCTTCTAAAATTTTATCTTGATGTCAATCAGCTTCAGTCAATGTAAATCCTAATCCACGCTCATTAATATAAGCCTTAATAAGTTCTTATATGATATGCATCATGTATCATGGTATATGTACTATTCCAACGAGTTATTACATCAAGTTTAAATTTTTTAAAACGTTTACCATGATCTACACATAATTGTTTAAATTCTTGAAGTCTTGACCTTGAAGCATAAATAAAAGAAATTACATTTTTAATTTTTGAAATAATCTTTGAATTATGTTCATACCAGATTGAGCAGAAAGATTTAATATATGACATGCACATCTAATATGAAATAATTGTCCATCTAAATGGGATGCAAGAGTCGTTTAATAATGCAATAGCAGAATTATTATTAGATGCATTATCAAAAGTAATTGATATTATTTTATTATTAATATTATATGAGCATACAGTTTGATAAATAATATTTGAAATTTATTGTCCCGAATGCAGAAAATCAAAAGCATGAAAATCAATAATTCATTATTTAATTACCAATCATTATCAATATAATAAGCAGTAATAGCAATAAAATAATTACTACCTAGATGCCGATCAAATATCAGAAGTTAAAGAAATTCTAGCATTTAAATTTGAGAGGCTTTCAGTTAAACTTTGTTTCATTGCTAAAAAGTTTGTCATAGCCACTCTTCTAAAGGTATGGCTACTAGTTCTTCTATAAGCAGGTTGTAGGCCTAATTGAACATATCTTTCAAAATTATAAGATTCAGATAAACTAAAAGGTAATTCATTTTGAACTATCCATCTTACCAGTAATTTTCTTTGATTTTTGGTTATATGCAAAATTACCTACAAGTGATCCCTCTTGTATATTAAGGATACATTGCTGACGGGAATCATGCATCCTATGAGTATTCCCCTGGTACTAGAACAATTGTAAAGTTTTGCACATTTTTTACATTTTGCTTTATAAACTCCATCAATCATAATTCTATCGAAATCAATCCAAACATTACTAGTCCTCTTACGAGAAGAGGTTTGACATTTACTGACACTGGCTCTAGAGGAAACTTGGAGTTGGGATTAGGGTTGGGGTCCTTGGGGATTAATTTTCTCACCCTCAGAAAAAGGGTACATGTTAAAATTACTTTCGTTAAAAGATGTCATATCTAAAATTTTTAATTAATAAATACAAAAAAATAAAAACTAACCCACAAAAAGGAATTGAGAAAAGATCAGAGGTAGAGGCGTGGAGCCGAGATTTGTGAGCTTCCTCTTACGCTCTCGCCTCTCAACAAGAAGTGACACTTGACTACTTGCTTGAGCACTTGCCACTTGCAAGAATACTTGTAAACTAAAAATTAAATTGCTAATCTACTATAGCACTTGCTAGAAGAGAGAAATAGTAGCAATAGAGAATAATTGGTTTGGTGTGGTAAGAATGAGGAAGAAATGTGCTATTTATAGAAATCCTAATTTTTTGTTCCAAAAATACTCTTTGATATAGCCGTTATATAGCTGTTGGGAGGGGTAAAATGGTCTAAACCCCTCTCTAAATGGCTATATAGCTGTTTGTTAATGACACGATGGGCCTGGGCGTGCTTGGCACGGCATGGCCCACGGCATGGCCCAGTGCCCACCTTTAATTTTTCATATGGCCATGTATTACAATACACTTGTGTATATAAGGTGGATGTATTATGAGGCTAGGGACATTTATAATTAAGAAAGCCTAACTATTAAGTTGGACTTTTTGATTGAAAAATGTAAAAAAGGTTAAAATATGAATGTTAATATGCAATTACTTGCAAAGATTAATTGATTTTGTGAGAAAAGAATTTCAATACTCATGTTATTAAGTGTTCAGAAATTATTAAATTTGAATATAATACCTAATATTATCACAAAAGAATAGTTTATATACTTAATTTTTTTTTATGTTAGCACTTTTAAGCTAGTGAACTTTTTTTTTTGCCATGCCATACGTCCTTACCAAAAGAAAGAGATATTCTTAATTAGTAGTTTTTAGGAGTAACATGACTATTATAGAGTTTAAATATAAGGAAAAGAAAAATACTATATGGAGTGCTTATTTTTACTGACTTATATATCTACCATTATGAGATGCATTTGTTAGTAAATATCAATATAATATCATTGTCTTTATGCGTAGAAATTATATGAATATTGTAACTTTGAGAAATATAATAATATTTATCATTACTAATATATATATATATATGGTACTTTATATCTATAATATAATGCATGGAGGTCAAATTAACTCATAGTTGTTAAAATAAGCTCGTAAAATTTTAGGTAGTTGTGCAAGCGAGTTAAATTTAAATTTCACTTTCACGAGGCTTTCATAAGGTAGGGATAAATAAGAGAAGTTCAATCATAGAATTTACTAGCCTTTTTTTCCTAAAATAAAAGTTATTCATGATTATTTATTATGCTAGTATTTTAAAAACCTTTTGATGCATGTCTTTGGAGATAATTTCACTATCAAAATGAGAACCAATCAATTTTTTCAAACTAACATAATCATCTCTAAGTCAAGTAGTTGCATTTGATCAAACAATCCAATCTATTTCATGTAATTACTTCTCATCTTTTAAAAGAACACAATTTAGTTTAATATTTAATATAAATAAATACCATGTTGGATTGTTGAAAAGTATTTGGAGGGAATCCATGCATATAATGATACAATGGGAGTCCTTAAAATTTTTTAACTTTGAAAAATATTATCTAGTTAGGTTTTAACTATAGGAAGAATATGATAAGCATTATGACCATGCCATTCAATATATGTTTCAAATAATTATAAGGAGTGGTCAGCTACTGTCTAGCCATTGGTTTGGTCTATGCTTTAACTGTCTAGCCATTGGTTTGGTCTATATTTTTTATTTTAAATATTTAATTATTAGCCATTAAACTAAAAAAAAAGATTTTTAGCTATAGGTGGCATAGCTCAATCAACCTATTTCTAGTGCCATACGTTAAAATATTTCTATAAAATCTTTTATGGTTTTCATTTTGTAGCAAATTTTACTATGCTTTTGGCTGTATGTAGATAGTGCGTAATAATGGAAAGTCCAAGGATATAAGAGCAGTGGAAGGGCTGAAGACATTGAATGGTGGCCTTAAACAAGTGGGATTAAAGCTGACTTTCTAGAAAAAAGATTAAAAAATATCCTAATTGAACCTTGTTCTATTGCGTTATATATATAAAGAGATAGAGAGAAATGGACTTGGCTACGGTTTTATGTAGCCAAGCTCTAAATTTGGTCATCTTTTTCACCCTTAAATCCACATAGATCTTGAAATTATCTTATATTTTTCATCTTTGGGATTTGTAATTTATGTGGATCAAAGAGTGAAAAGTGGAAACTAGGTTAGGCTTGGCGCGTAGTATGTTTCCATAGTAGAAACATGGATTGTATTATCTATCATATATATATATATATATATAATATATATATATATATATATATATATATATATATTAGAGTAGGTGATGATGGTTAATAAATGGTTTTTTGGCTTCAAGATCCATACATATTTATAGTGAAAGAGGTAAATGGATTTAAATTTAACTACATCCAACTCATACATCCATACAAACCATCACTTCACTCAACTATTACATTAATTTAGCTTTTTCAAAGTACAATCACGAATTCATTTTAGATATAACATTATCCAATGTAAATATACAACAATATTTTATTAATAATCATATTTTTAATATGATCATAATTTTAGAGATGAGCTACAACAAGTTAATGACTTACATTTAAATACACAAAAAATAAAGCGATTATGCACCCAATGAATTAGGGTTCGGAACTGGAAACTTAATCATTTTTTTAATTTTTTCAAAAAAGAAAACTTATTTTGACACTTTCTTGCTATTTTTACTCAATCTCTCTTATAATTGAATAAAAAAATAAAATCAATATAAAAGATTAAATCAGAGTAAAATCATGTTATTGAAAATCAAACATTAAAAAATAACATATAAGTTCCAAATTAATAACCACCAATAAAAGCAATTATTTATAAAATCTAATATTAATTAATCATATTTTGTCTAAAAGAGAATATTAACTTTTCTTAGTGAAGCTAATACCGGTTAAATGAGGAGTGTATAATTGGTATAACATGACTGCTTATTATGCTTTTAATTCCAGCTAGCGAACATATAAATTGGATGACAAAATCATATTTTAGATGATTGCTAAAGCCATATTAATATTTTTGTTTTACATAAATTATATATAAGAATAAAATAAATCATTAAATAAATATAATTAACTAATAATATTTTTGAATTATCTAATAGAATGATTGGGTATTGAGTAAAAAAATATGATTATAGAATAATACTATGAATGACATAATAAAATGATAAATAGATAGCAATAGGATATTTGCTGTATTTATTGAGGATGGATATGAATTATGATCATCACAAGAGGAGAAAGTCTACTCCTCTTGACTGCAAAGTTAATAATAAAATTTTCAAATCAAACATCTACACTATTTATCCTCAAGTGCAACTTAAGAATACCTAAAAATCAAAAATTACAAATACTTATGATCTCTAATCTATGTATTGGATGGCATTAAAATAGACGGTTTCCATTATATAATTTACTAAAATATATGATAAAGTAATGAATTAAAAATTCACTTGTTGATTGTAATCTGTAAATATTCAAATATGTATAGATTAAAAACCAGTAAATTCTACTAATTAGATCATTAAAAAAATGCACTGTCGTTTCATTTTAATCCATTTTTTTTGGTATCCACTAGATGCAATGCTAGAAATTATGAAAACAAGCATTGTCTTTTTACTTATATAAGAATTTTATTGATATAGATTAAGATTAAAAGTGTGAATTTTTGAATTGGGATGTCCATGGAGTGTAGCGAAATCTATCCATTATAGCAGTACAATATGGTCCTGGAGATGAGCTCTCATAACCCAATGATCCATGGGCCGTTGTATATGGGTACGGCAGTGGGAGAATAGGATCCATAGCCCGCAGATGAAAGCGATGCCGTCATTCGGCCTCCTCGAGCATCGCTCCATCGTCGAAGTATATATGCTAGTGGGAGAGTGGAACGGATGCCATTCCCGATCCTTCTAGGAGCTTTCCCGATCTCTTCCCCTGCCTATCCTCGCCGGCTTCGGTTCGTTCCAGCGCTCTGCCACCGCGTTGCCCTGGTCGGAACGGTTTGGTTCCTGACGCTCGGCACCGTCGCCGCGCTCACCCACAGGACGGGGTGCGCTCAGTCCCGCCGCTTCCACAGGTAATAAACCCCCCCCCCCCCCCCCCCCCCCCCCCCCCCCCCCAATAAGATGCCTTCTCGATTTCCGACGGCTGCGGAATCGTGAAGGAATTTTTTTGCTTTTCTTCTCTCCTGGTCGTGTTATTGATTATGGGTTGTTGAATATCTCTTGTTTCAATGATATCTCTGCAAATATTGTGAAAAATGTCAAGAATTTCGCCTAAAAATGAGAAAGAATTGGCTTTGCTGTCTTGGTTTTCAGTTCTTTTGGCCCATCAGAGCAATTGATGATTTTAATCTTGTACATTACTGTTGAGGGGTGAAATCGTCATCGCATTAATAATTGTGCAAGAGTTTAGGATCAATCCTAAATCCTGGCTCTCACTCGCTATGCGATGCCCGCTAAAATGATCGTCAGTCGTCCCTCGTCAGTCAGGCTATTCACCGTGCCTCGCCAGCGAGTTATCCTTATATTTCGGTTCTAGTCCGAGTCATTCTTAATCCTCAGTCAGACCTGGACACTTAAGCACCTCTGCGGAATCCAGCGCGAAGAGTCTAGATTCGTAAGATTCCAAACAGAAATCACACCCGAAAGTGGCCTAGAACCCTAGAGCCTACACAATCGTCGAATCTCAAGACATCAATTAGCTTTCTCAGCCGTTGATACTCTAACCAACAAGATACGAATCTTACTGACATCATAATGAACTGGATTCGAATCCTAACGACTTTCGACTCACGACGCCTCCAAGGAATCGGATGATCCTCTATAAATACGACCGTCTTTCGACTTCTCAAGTAGGCGCACTTGTTTCACTGGCTCACTCTTCATCTACCTTTGCTCACCCCTTCTCGCCATTAACGCTATGCTCAGAGCTCTCGAAGGGCCACTCTGAAAAACTCTTCAGCGAGTGACTTCTCCTCATATTTGTTGATCGCTGATCTCCACTGACTTGAGCGTTTGAGGATCTTTCGCGGAGGGCCACCCCTAACGCCTCTCGCGTGAGGACTATTTTGCAGGTCCGCCCAGGAGGGAGCCCACTCTGAAGCTCGATTGTGCCCGAGTCGGAGGACAGATTTCGGCAGCAACAAATTGGCATTAGAGGAAGGGCCCTCAA
Source organism: Calamus simplicifolius (assembly GCA_900491605.1). Taxonomy (NCBI): domain Eukaryota; kingdom Viridiplantae; phylum Streptophyta; class Magnoliopsida; order Arecales; family Arecaceae; genus Calamus; species Calamus simplicifolius. Next base: position 46,095 of record UESW01002535.1, on the reverse strand, counting down.
GTCCCATAAACTTGTGATCCAGGAGATAAGGGTCTTGATCTTGAAGAGAACTTCTCCCATGGCCAATCGAAGAAAGGCTGCTTCTAAAGCCCAGGACCAGGTCGCCTCCCAAAGACCTGATCCGGTGAGCAGTGTAGCGCCGCCACCACCACCAGCTGAGACTCCATCGCCACCAGCGGCCCCAATGACCCAGGACCAGTTTGTCTCACTGGTCCAGCAGGTTCAAGCTCTGGCTCATCTGATCCAGGGGCGCTTTGAAGCTCCCCGTCCAGCTACACCTGCTTCGCACCTTCCTGAGGAGAACGCAGTCCCTGTTCATCCAGCGATCTCTTCTTCCGGCCCGCATGGGGTTGCAAACCCTCTCGTCGTCCTAAGGGAGCTGAGCCGGTCCCTCAAGAGGTCTGCGGCAAGGATCTTCCCAGACCTCGCGGGCCCGATCCCTTTCTCCGATGTTCTCTCGTCACGACTCGACATCGTTTCAGGATTCTCCTTGCCCGGCTCCTCCTGCTATGCCTGAGGAGGAGATCCGCCAACAACTCCGGAAGATGCGTTAGGAGTTGGATGCCGCCAAGCAAGCCCATCCGCTTTAGAATAAGGCGGAGCAGGGCGTTCCCTTTTCAAAGGAGATCATGGAGGAAGTGATTCCCTCCCACGTCAAGTTACCCGCCATCGAGCCCTATCATGGATCTTCCGATCCCGACGACCATCTTAGCAGCTTCCGATCGATCATGATGTTTTACGAGGCATCAGATGCGATCCTTGCCATGCCCCTTCCACCCTCCGAGGGTCCGCTCGGATCTGGTTTAATGCCTTAAAATCAGGTTCCGTCAGTTCATTTGACGAGCTGAGCCGCCTCTTCATCAGCCAGTTCGTTAGCAGCCATCACCACCGGCGAAGGTCTGACTCCCTCTCTAAGGTTAAGCAGAGAGAGGAGTCCTTGAAGAAATATTTTGGCCATTTCAATACGGCCATGCTGGAGGTGGACCACCTTAATCATGAGGTGGCCATGTCCGCCTGGCGGGCGGAGTGTTAAAGGAGAGTGACTTTTACCTGGCGTTGAGGTCAGTTACCCTCCGAACCTCTCCGATATGATAGCCCTGGCGGACAAGTACGCCATAGTCAAAGAATCGCGGAGAGCTGCCCGCACCGAGCTGACAAGGAAGAAGGAGTCCAAGGGCTCGGACAAGCACCGATCTGCCCGCCAGCCGAGCCCACCTCGCCGCCAAAGGGTTCCTCCGCCGCCGTCAAGGAACCGCATCCGGAGCCCGCCTCGGAGGTTCAATGGTTCACCCTGCTCACTGCCCCAAGGACGGAGATCCTCATGGAGATAGAGCGTCAACTCCCTCGACCACCTCCTTTCGAGGGAATGCGGCCCGGAAAACCCACCAAATATTGCCGCTACCACCGAGACCATGGCCACGACACCGAGGAGTGCTGGCAGCTGAAGAACGAAATCGAGAGGCTCATCCAGCGGGGTAGGCTGGATAAATTCAGGAGAGCGCCTGAGCTAAGGAACGGGGGTGACCGCCAGCCCGAGCCTCAACAGCCTCCTTCGAATCCTCCGGTCGCCGGCCACATCAATGTGATCGAGACGGTCGATAGTCCGTTGAGCTGGCAGGACGATAAAGAAGGTTCAGCGCCAAAGAGAGCGCGGACTAATGAGCTCTCCTTCGACAACGACCTCCAGAAGATACAGTTCCCGCATGACGATGCGGTAGTTGTATCTCTCAATCTGAACAATTATGATGTAGATCGAATCCTTATTGTTGTTGCCGAAATCTGTCCTCCGATTCGGACGCGATCGAGCTTCAGAGTGGGCTCCTTCCTGGGCAGACCTGCAAAACAGTCTTCACGCGAGAGGCGTTTGGGGTGGCCCTCCGCGGAAGACCTCCGACGCTCAAGTCAGTGGAGATTAGCGATCAATAAATATGAGAAAAAGGCACTCACTGAAGAGTCTCTCTAGGTGGCCCTTCGAGAGCTTTGAGCAGAGCGTTAATGACGGAAAGGTGTGAGCAGAGGTAGATGGAGAGTGGGCCAGTAAGCAAGTGCGCATACTTCAGAGGTCGGAAGACGACTGTATTTATAGAGGATCACCTGATTCCTTGGAGGCGTCGTGGGTCCGAAAGCTGTTAGGATTCGAATCAAGTTTGTTATGAGGTCAGTAAGATTCGCATCTTGTCAGTTAGAGGATCGACGGCCGGGAGAGCTGGTTGATGTCCTGAGATTCGGCGACTGTATAGGCTCCAGGGCTTTAGACCACTCTCGTGGGTCCTAGGTCACTCTGGGTGTGATTTCTGTTTGGAATCTTACGAATTTAAACTCTCCCGCATTGGATTCCGCAGAGGTGCTCGAGCGCCTGGGTCTGGCCGGGCATAAGGATAGCTCGGACTGGGACCGAGGCATAGTGGTTGGTCCACTTCTTGCGGGCACCGCGTAGGGAGTGAAAGTCAGGACTAATCCTAACCTCTTGCACGGTTATCAACGTAATAACGATTTTACCCTCAACACTTATTGATAGTGGGAGCTTTGTCAATGTTTTGTATCTCGATGTGTTTGTGAAGATGAAATTGCTCGTGGAGAATCTCTGAGCCGTGGACTCCACCCTAATGGGGTTCATCGGCGATGTTATTACCCCAGAGGGGGTCGTGACCTTGACGGTCCGCGCGGGAACTTGGCCTCGCGTTGCCACTGTTCACATAGATTTTTGGTGACCAAACTTCGGTCGTCCTACAATGCAATCTTCGGAAGACCTGGCCTGATGTCCCTTGGAGCCGCTGTCTCCATCCCGCATCTAGCAATGAAGTTCCCTACCGATGGGAGTGGGAGTAGTTCGAGGAAACCAAGCTGTAGCTCGGCAGTGCTTCGTCACCAGCCTTCAATCCAAACTGCCGAGGTTGATGGGCTAGACGCTCGGGAGGACTTTGCCAAGCAACAAGGAGAATCGGCCGAAGAGCTGGAGGAGGTACCGCTGAACGAAGCTTGGCCCGACCAAACCATAAGGATCGGGTTGCTGTTAAGAGGGAAACCTCGGTTAGAGCTGATCGACTTTCTCCGAATGAATGCTGATGTCTTTGCTGGTCCGCTTCTGATATGCCGGGGATCAGCCCGGACGTTCTCGTCCACGTCTTAATGTGGATGAGATGTTCCGGCCCGTGAAGCAGAAGAAAAGGAGCTTCGCCCTGAGCGACAGAAGGCAATTGAGGAAGAAGTTGACAAGCTCATCAAGGCAAATTTCATTCGGGAGGTAAACTATCCCAACTGGCTGTCAAATGTTGTCATGGTGAAGAAGTCGAACGGTAAATGGCGGATCTGCATCGACTTCACCGACCTCAATAAAGCATGCCTGAAGGACAGCTTCCCTCTTCCTCGGATCGACCAGCTCGTGGATGCTACTTCAGGTCATCAGATGCTGATCTTCATGGACGCATATTCGGGCTACAACCAAATCCGAATGGCGCCCGAGGATGAAGAAAAGACCGCCTTCATAACCGACTGAGGTACTTATTGTTACCGTGTCATGCCTTTTGGTCTGAAAAATGCAGGTGCTACTTACCAAAGGTTGGTTGGTTAACAAGGTCTTCAAGGAGCAAATCGGTCGAAACATGGAGGTATATGTTGACGAGATGCTGGTCAAAAGCAAAGAAGCATCCAGCACATAGAGGATCTCTTGAGAGCTTCGCAACGCTCCAAAAATATCGGATGAAGCTCAACCCAACTAAGTGCGCCTTCGGCGTCAATTCTGGGAAGTTTTGGGTTTTATGGTTTCTCAGCGGGGCATTGAGGCCAATCCGCAGAAGATTCAAGCCCTTCAGCAAATGGCGCCCCCAACGTCCGTCAAAGAGGTCCAGCGCCTGACTGGAAGGATCGTGGCCCTCAACCGCTTTGTGGCTCGATCGGTCGAGAGATGCCTTCCTTTCTTTAAAGCTCTCCGATCAGCCAAGAATTTCCGATGGTCTCCCGAGTGTCAGAAGTCGTTTGAGGACCTTAAGAGATATCTCGGCTCTCCACCCCTCCTCAGCAGTCCGAATCCGAGAGAAATGTTGTTTTTATACTTAGCAGTCTCAGAGGGCGCAGTTGGCTCGGTGTTGGTCAGAGAAGAGAACAAGACCCAAAAGCCGATCTATTATGTCAGCAAACTGCTCCGAGACATCGAGACAAGATATACTCGGATCGAGAAGTTGGTTTTGGCCCTGGTAACGTCGGTTCGGAGGCTGCGACCGTATTTTCAGGCGCATTCAGTGACGGTCTTAATCGACCAACCCATCAAGGCGATGGTCCATCGTCCGGAGACATCAGTGAGAATGGCTAAATGGGCCGTCGAGCTAAGCGAACACGACATCCGATACCAACCTCTCTCGGCCATCAAAGCCCAGGTTTAGCTGATTTTCTCCTCGAATATACTATCCCGGAAGATGGCTCCACTCTGGACTCCTCTGAGCACCCGAGATCAGACGCCCTGTGGCTGCTCCACGTTGATGGATCGTCTAATGCCAATGGCTCCGGCGCTGGCTTAATCCTCACCAGCCCAGAGGAGGCGACCTTCGAGTACGGAGTTCGCTTCTCCTTCCCAGCCTCCAATAATGAAGCCGAACATGAAGCTCTGATCGCTAGACTCCGAATCGCCCGCGACCTTAAAGTAAAGAAGCTGAATGCCTTTACCGACTCTCAATTGGTAGTCGGTCACGTGCGGGGCGAGTTCGAGGCCCGAGAGCCGAACATGATTCGGTAACTCCAACAGGTGCGGGACTTACTTTCTCACTTCTCTGAATTTGAAATCATACAGGTCCCAAGATTCGAGAATGCACGCGCCGATCTATTGTCTCGGCTAGCAACTATGGAATCGATGGATTCCGAGCGAAAGTTTCCCCTGGAGATTCTGAAAAAGCCTAGCATCGCGGAGGCCAACTGAGTGATGCAGGTTGAGGCCAAACCATCCTGGTTCGACCCCATATTAAAGTATCTTAAAGAAGGGTCGCTCCCAGCCGATCGAAAGAAAGCAAGGAAACTGAAATTGCAAGCCATCCACTATGTGCTGATCGATGACCAGCTGTATAAGCGATCCTTTTCATGCCACTACTCAAGTGCCTTCGCCCATCGAAGCTGATTATGCTCTCCGGAAGGTACATGAGGGAATTTGTGGCAACCATTTGGGAAGCCGATCCTTATGCCACAAGGTGCTGCGCCAGGGGTATTATTGGCCCATCATGCAAAAGGATGCCGACGATCTTGTCCGAGCTTGCGACCCTTGTCAGAGGCATTCTAATATTCAAAGGCTCCCCTCTGCCAGTTTGGTCCCTATTTCCTCGCATGGCCCTTTGCAAAGTGGGGTATGAACATCCTTAGCCTTTTTTCCCTCGCAACTGGACAGAGAAAGTTTTTGTTTATCGCCATCGACTACTTCACTAAGTGGGTGGAGGCTGAGGCAATTGCCTAGATAACCGAAGCTCAGGTCAGAGACTTCGTGTGAAGATCCATTATTTGTCGCTTTGGCCTTCCGCATACCATTATCACGACAATGACAAGTAGTTCGACAACCCAAAGTTCCAAGGTTTCTGCGAGAAGTATGGGATCTGCCATCGCCTTACATCGGTAGGGCATCCGCAAGCCAACGGAGAAGCCGAGGTAACTAACCGGATCCTACTTCAAGGGAACAAGGCTCAGCTTACCAGAGCTCGAGGCAGATGGGCGGACGAACTTCACCATGCCTATGGGCCTACCGCACCACCAGAGAATCCCCACTGGCGAGACTTCATTCCGGATGGCCTTCGGCACGGAAGCCGTCATCCCTGTGGAGATAGGACTCCCTTCCCCGCAAGTGGAGAACTACTCGGAGGAGGCTAACGACAAGCAGCTCGCACCAATCTCGACTTGGTGGAAGAAATCAGAGAGAAAGCTCGAATCAGGATAGCTACATATCAGCAAAGAGTGGCTCGCTACCACGCCTCTAGAGTCAAAGGAAAATCTTTCGCACCCGGCGATCTCGTCCTTCGAAAGCATCCGTCTCCAAACCATTAGAACAAGGAAAGCTGTCTCCGAACTGGGAAGGCCCCTATCAAGTGGCGGAAGTCATCGGACCTGGCACCTACAAGCTCTAGGATCTGAGCGGAAAATCTATTCCCTGGACGTGGAATTCAGACAACCTCCGCATATATCATAAGTAGAGTACGCTTTCTATAGACTCACCCCATTAATTGTTATCGGCATATTGCTTCTATGATTCATGGCATGGTCACCACGATTACTCCTCCAAAAGTCATAATGAAAAATAGATGCTACTTACCAATTCTCGGCACAACCAAGCTATCCCTTTAAACAGAAATCTTCGAACCTCGGTTGGGCCGAATCCTACTCAACAAAGACTTAGTATGTCCAAGCACCCCAGTACGACTGGGAACCAAGTGATCCCCAAGCCTTCGGTCGGACTCAGGCAGCTTACAAGCCCCGGCCGGACCGAAGGGTGGAGAAAACTTTGAACGGATTCGGGCAGCTACAAGCCCCGGCCGGACCAAGGGTGAAGAAAACTTCGATCGGATTCGGGCAGCTTACAAGTCCCGGCCGGATCGAAGGGCGAAGAAAACTTCGAACGGATTCAGGCAGCTTACAAGCCCCGGCCGGATCGAAAGGCGAAGAAAACTTCGATCGGATTCGGACAGCTTACAAGCCCCGGTCGGACCGAAGGGCGAAGAAAACTTCGACCGGATTTGGGCAGCTTACAAGCCCCGGCCGGACCGAAGGGTGAAGAAAACTTCGACCGGATTGGGCAGCTTGCAAGCCCCGGCCGGATCGAAGGGTGGAGAAAACTTCGACCGGATTCGGATAGCTTACAAGCCCCGGCCGGACCGAAGTGCGAAGAAAACTTCGATCGGATTCAGACAGCTTACAAGCCCCGGTCGACGCCAAAATGTAAAAGCCTTGGCCAAAGCCGAAGTGCGTTGCTTATTAAAAGCCTCGGCCAAAGCCGAAGTGCATCTCTAAAAAAAAAAAAAACTCGGTCAAGACTGAGCGATGAAAATAAACGTTTTGAAGAAAGCAGCAGACACAAAAGTTGTGAAAATTCCTCCTTTCATTCATCATTAGAAAAAGGGCAACAAGAAAAAAAGAAAAAGGTACAAGAGCCCTCACTGGGGCTTATCGTCTTCTCCGGGCGTTGTTGAGCTCCCCCCACGCCGTTGAGCTGACTCGGCAATCTGTCGTTGGAGGGATGCTACTTGCCCCTCCAGTCGGCTATTGGTCCAACGAAGGAGCTCGATTTCTCTCGTAGAAACAGCCAAATATCGCTCAGCCGCCCTCTGAAGTCGTTCGCGGTCTGCGAACAGTGACGCCAAGACCTCCCCATCGAAGGTCACCGTAGTGCGGCCCCTATGGCGCCCCCCGTGGCCACTACCGCCGCTAGCTGGCGCTCCAACAGATCTCCCTCCATCCTCAGAAGCCATCCCACTATCCTGAGTTTAGGGAGGCCAATAGGAGATGTGATTAATGATGACATCCCCCATCCGTATTTAAACTACTACTGGCGAGTACTTCGACCGCCCGGGTCATTAATTTCAACTCGCGGAAACTTGTCGCGCGTCACCACCTCAGTGGGCGCTTGCAGGAAACGAAGAGTTTCGCCCCTCGTCAAAGAGGATCATTAATAACATTGAGGCGCTCAAGAAGCTCCCTTCTTGGGACTAGACTCCCTCCGATCTATCGGACTCTTTCGAAGTAAATGTTCTCGAAAGTCTGCCAGACCCCCTTTTTATGGAATGTCCTCGAAAGTCTGCCAAACTTCCTGAATTAGACATCCTCGAAAAAACGCGGAGAAGAGGAAAAAGTGCATTAGCGACCAACACTGGAGCAACATGGCTCGCCCTCTTTGAGAGTGGCTGATTTACAGCGTCGGGAGCCCCCTCCATCGCTCGCGTAGCCCCCATCCTCTTTGGCCGTCAGTGCCTGAATCTACAGTTGTAGTAAGGGCCAATTAAAATATCAAAAACCCTCGGCAACGTCGAGCGGTCTCCGCACCTTGGCAGGGCCAAGTAAAATATGTTCCTTATGAAGTCTCGACCAAACCGAGCAGTACATTATCGGATACCTCGGCTAAGCCGAGCGATATATTCCCTGATGCCTCGTGCCATACTATTCGAAGTCTCAGTCGAATCAAGGAACACGATCCTGAAACTTCGGCATGATTGGGCAGTCTCCCAAATACCTCGACGTCGCTCGAGCGCCCTGTGGTACTTCGGCGGAAGTAAGCAACTTCTTCCACTCAACAGTAAAGACATACCTGCTTCATTCTGCAAACGAGATCATGCTTACCGCATGAGTCCATAGGACCGCCTGGGTCTACCTCTGACCCAAACAGGGATAAACATTTTCCTCCACTGAGGACCGAACATTGGTCTTACAAAAACAAGGTAGCAAGAACGCTGCCGAAATATGCTATGACACAAAAGCATGTATGGGAGCAGTAACTCTCAAACACAATCACATCGAAAAAGAAGCAGGTGCTAAAAGAAAAAAGAATAAAACTTTATTTATTTCTTCATCAATAAAAAGAGTTACAACCTCCTAAGAGGCGTTACAAGTGCATCATGGCACAAGAAATAAAAACAAGTAAATAGCTCGGCCGGACTGCTTCAGTCAGCTTCGGTTAATAATGATGTTTCGGCATCTGACCCAAGTAGTCAGACAATCCAGTCAGCTCGCCCTGAACCACTGGTTAGGGCGAGCCGGCCTCCCACGGGTCCTTCGGATGAACCAAGAGATCCAAGAACAGAAGGAAGACCTGTGGATGCCGATGCTGGGGAGGCACTCCCCCTGGGTGGAATGCTGGGCTGCTGGACGCTGCCCGATTGTGAAAGACAGGGGACCAGCAGACCCACACTGCTCTCAACTCCCTCTTCACATGGCAAAAGGTTCCCCATAGGGATGAGCCGAGAATCCAGCCAAAGGAAGAGGGAAAAGTCTGTCCTTACCATGGGGATATGCATACTTTGCATTTTCAACGGTCCCCATGGCAAGTGGCAAAGGACACACAGGGAGCGCATACGTGCGCTCTCCATATGATCTCCGTGGACCTTCCGTGCGCTCTCCTTATGATCTCCGAAACTCCTCTCTTGAGGACGGGCTGCTCCTCAATGGCTTCTTCGTCACCCCAGCTATCGGGGGAAGTCGACTCGCAGGAGAACTCAGTCTCTCCACTCTCAACCTCAGATACATGGACATCGTAAGAACTTCCATAGGAGATCAAAGTCCTGAGGGATAGCCTAACACTACCCATTCTCTCCAATTTATAGGCAAATAAGCTCCCAAAATTTGAAACAACACACCCTATTGCTACATGGAAGGGCGGAAGAAAAGAATTATTTCCCGGAGCGCGCCAAATGCGTTTCCCAAGCCGTGACGAAAGGCAAGGGATCTCCCCCTGATCTCGAATCAAAAACCTTAAATGCATGAGATCAGCTGCAGGTCGTTGAGATACGGGTAGGCCTGAGAAATCCCCTTCGAAAACGATGCCATCCAATGGCGATCGATTGCTTGCCACGTACGCTAAAAGGACCTGCATTGGAAAAGGCCAACAAAGTAAATGCCCCTAACAAGGGCGAAATACTCTTCAACAAAACCACTTCGTGTACCTCGACTGGAAGCATGCCCATTTCTCGACTTCAGGCAAGCCGAACTATCTAACCTCGACTCTAACCAGGATACCCCTGCGATTCTTGGCCATTTCAAGTCGAACTATCCAATACTTCGGTAGGACGAACTCCCTTACCCGCCCCAAGCAAGACCAGAACTATATTCCTCGACAGCGCCGGGCCATTCTATACCTCGGCTCCGACCGAGATGTTTATTTAAGTCCGAACCAGACCGACTAAAGAGCACGAATGAGTTATAATTTGTTCACAGTCGGAAGAAAACTTGAGATAAAAGATTAGCCAAAAAGACAAATAAATGAAGACGAAAGGTCCGTCCATCAAAAATTTTGACCAGACTACAAATCCGAGAAGCAAAAAATACATGGGTGATCCCTCAAGGATCAGGGGCCGGATCGGTCCCAGCAGCATCTTTGGTAACATTGGAGGGGGCTTGGCTTATTTCGCCCACTTCAAAAGTCGTTGTTCCCTTCGCGGTAGGTTGAGAATGTCCTTCAGGAGCCGTGGCCTCATTAAAACCCAAAAAGCGTCGAGATCGACGTCTGAAATATCTTCATACTCGGCTTCTTCAGCCTCCGGGGTACAGCCTCAAAGGATTCAACGTCAAAAAAGGAGAGGTCCCATTCCGGGTGCTCCCGAGATATTTTAGTTCGAGCCTCCTCTGTGCCAAGCTGGAAAGCCTCGACATAGGTCGCATCTTGTTCGCTCCGAAGTAAGGCGACCAACTCTTCAACCTCAGCGACCCGCCCTTCGAGCTCCGAGCTTCTCGATGACTCGACGCCAGTTCTCCTTGCAGGCTTTCTAGTTGACTTTGCCCTCAAGTCTCGTCTTCTCCATCTGTCAGCACAGAGTTAGCGATGTAGTAATAAGATAATAGGGGAAGTTAAAGAGACGACATCGTACCTCTTCCTCCTGCCGAGCCAATCTCCTAGTCAATTCCTCGACCTCGCCAAAGGCCCTCAGCTTGTCGGCCTTAACCAGCTTGATCCTTTCCTTGAGGTCATTGATCCTCGACTGCCTGCTGTTAGCTTCTTCCCTGGACCGGGAGAGCTCATCATCGAGCTTGGCTATTTTCTCTTGATGCCATTTGATCCTATCATCTCTGGCGATAACGCAATGTTGCAGCTGCCGGATCTTCTCCTCCATCTCGACGAGCATTTATTCAAGCGATTTCTCTCCTCGACAGCTTCTTTCTTCAGCCTGTCTCGACTCTCGTCAAACTGTTTTTTAGCAGTCTCCATTTCTCCAGCATGCCTAGATTTGATCTGCGATAGCTCCAAGCATACTTCGTCATACCTCGTCCGGAGCCTGCGCAGCTCCTCAACTTCAAGCCTCAACTTGGATGCGTCATCGAGGGCGGCCTGATGCAGTCCCCTCGCCCTCGCCAAGTTCTTGTTGGCAACGTCTAGAACCCGCTCAAGTTTGTCAGACGCCTCCGCTCGCAATCTGAACTCAGTGCTGACTTTCTTAGCCTGGGCGCTGGCCCCTGCTGCCAGATTCAAGCGCCAGCATAGTGCCCTAGTGATCAAAGCACTCTGTGAAACGAAACACAGATAAGAAAGCACAAAAGTCAACCTAGAAGGCACCCATTGCTCTGGAATAGCAACTTACTTGAGAAGCGTAGGACCTAGCGAGCTCCATAAGGGCGGAGTTGTCAATTTCAGGGAGAAGATGGACATCCTTTGCCACATTCCGCTGACCAAACGCGGCGTCGATGAGGTCTAGGTCCGTAAATTCATTCGCCGAAGGACCCGCGCCCGGATACAACGCCGACCTCATCAGGGCAGTGAACGCCGCCTCGATGGCCAAGTCCAAACCACCGGGCTGCCCGTCCGAAGGACCAGGCCGGGCGACCTCAGGCTGAGAAGCTTTCAACCTTCTGGCCTCCTTCAGCAAAACTCTGGCCTAAGATTCCTTAGATACCTTGGCCAGCCCAGGCGCTAATTTTCCGAAACCTCAGTGGGAGAAGCTTCAACTGGAAGATTCTTATCTCGTCCTCATCGTCCGAGGTTTCCTCCTCGACTGCTTTGGCAATAGTAATCGCTCCCTCCTGTTCTCCCGCCGAGGCTAGAGACATCTTCTCACTCGGGAAAGGAACCCCCAGGATACCGACCTCTGCCGAGCCTGGCAATAACTCATCCCAGGAGAGGGCACTGCCGGATGAGCACACGAAGCCTCGTCTGGGCTGTCCACTATCTCCACCACCAAAGGACAATGGATCTCAGCAACCTTCCCAAGTCCTCCTCTACTCTCTGCTCCTCCGATATGGCTATCGCTTCTTCCCCGATTGAGGGAACCCCTCTCTTGCTGGCTCTCCCACATCCTCTTTCTTTGATGGTAAAGAGCGCGGACTAACCTTGACTCGCCCAGCCTCCGGCGAGTGCTCTTCAGAAAGACGAACATTCTTCTCAGGCTTACGCCTTTCCACACTACCAGTTCCTCTTGGGCGCTTACCCAACTCCTTCCTTATACGGCTCGCCAATGCAGATCTCTTGGCTGCAAGCGCAGTGGGCGAATAATCAGACCGAGATATACTCGCTCGAGTGAAATCAATGGAAGGGAAAAAGAAAAAGACTTACCGTGTACATCGATGGGACTAAGCCCGACGGCGAAAAGAGCCTCCTCTGATAGTAAGTTGTTAGCCAAGAACATTCGACCGTCACAAAGGACCTCTAGGTCCTCCTCCTGTTCGGACAGGGCTGGATGCATTTCCACATCCCTGACAAAGCTTCCCCATCCCCGTGGAAAGTCGGAGCCGATGTTCCCCTCGGCGATAAAGAATCGGATCTTCCACTCCTTTATGGATGATGGCTTATCCATAATCGTCTTGAATGATTTCCGAGGTCCGACATAGGACCACTCTGAGTTCCTCCCCGATATCAGATGATAGCAAGCACGGAACAGGGGAAGAGTCGCTGTTACCTGAACCCGGTTGCACATCGAGATAAACCCAATGATGCTGCGCCAGCTATTAGGAGCCACCATTGTCGGACAGATGTTGTAAAACCTCATGATCTCCTTCGCTAGGGGATGCAGGGGGAACCGGAGGCCTGCCTTTAGACTATCTTCATAAAGAAAGATCCCACGCTCCAGTTCTTGCGAGACCCTATGCTCGGGCTCCGGCAGCCGCAAGAGAATATCCGAGGGAATGCTATATTTCTAGCGTATTCTTCCCAAATCCTCAGCAACAATCTCCGAAGCCATGTCGCTAGGACTCACCATGCTGTTGGTCGAAAGAAACACCAAGCGAGGATACAAAGGAAACAAGGGGAACAAGATTCTCCAAGAAGAAACGGAAGAGCGCTGCGAATGGGAATGGCGTTGTTACGACTTTGCTTTTCCTCAAAGGAAACCGCCCCAAAGAGAAGATAAGGCGTCTTGATTGAAACACCCGAAACCGCCATCACATGCGCCGTGAAAATCGAGATTTGATACGTGGCGCTTCCCCAAATGTTGCCCCAAAGAGACGGCTCCCGTAAAGGCATGGCAGCCGCACAACATTAATTAGGGCATCATTATGCAGGTGGTCAAATCCAGGCCCTTCCGCTCAGATCTTGCCATCTGGAACTATACTCTCTACGCCCGAACCTACGCTTTGAACTAGGGAGTGGGGGGCATGTATTGACGGGTGAAATCGCCATCGCGTTAATAATTGTGCAAGAGGTTAGGATCAACCCTGAATCCTGGCTCTTACTCGCTGTGCGATGCCCGCTAAAATGAGTCGCCAACCGAGCTATTCGCCGTGCCTCGCCAGCCGGGTTATTCGTCGTGCCTCGCCAGCCGGGCTATTCACTGTGCCTCACCAGTCGGGCTATTCTTATACCTCGATCCTAGTCCGAGTCATTCTTAAGCCCCGGCCAGACCCGGGCATTCAAGCACCTCTGCGGAATCCAGCGCGGGAAAATCTAAATTCGTAAGATTCCAAATAGAAATCACACCTAAGAGTGGCCTAGAACCCTGGAGCCTACACAATCGCCAAATCTCAAGACATCAACTAGCTCTCCCAGCCGTCGATCCTCTAACCAACAAGATACGGATCTTACTGATAGCATAACGAACTGGATTCGAATCCTAACGACTTTCGGACCCACGACGCCTCCAAGGAATCAGGTGATCCTCTATAAATACGATTGTCTTCCGACTTCTCAGGTAGGCGCACTTGTTTCACTGGCTCACTCTTCATCTACCTCTGCTCACCCCTTCTTTCCATTAACGCTCTGCTCAGAGCTCTCGAAGGGCCACCCTGGAGAGACTCTTCAGCGAGTGACTTCTCCTCATATTTGTTGATCGCTGATCTCCGTTAACTTGAGCGTCGGAGGGTCTTCCGCGGAGGGCCACCCCCAACGCCTCTCGCGTGAGGACTGTTTTGCAGGTCCGCCCAGGAGGGAGCCCACTCTGAAGCTCGATCGCGCCCGAGTCGGAGGACAGATTTCGGCAGCAACAATTACTTTGATTTCTGTTCAGTTGCCTTTAATCACAAGAATACAATGATCTTTTCATGGTTGATCAGCCTTGAAACAATTGTTCAAAGTCATTGGAAAGAAAATTCTCTTTCGTTGCATTACTTAACTCCTAGAACTCCTAGACTGGTTTCTAGAATGTTCTGACCTTGTTGAATCTAGTGAGGCTTATTTTGAGCTACTGAAAGTGCTCAAGAGGATTTTGTTCAGTATCATATAGATTTCTGATTTAATGTTTCTTAATGAAGTGCATGCCATCATCTTGTGGAAACTCCCATTGAATGGTCGGATCTCAGCCTGGGAGAAGGGTTGTAAAAGATGACTATTAAGTTGATCAAATGGTCAGTATAAGAGCTTATGCTGATTTGTTAATGTTTTGATGGCATGCTATGCATGTTGTGTGCCAACACAAAACCTTGATTCGGTTATCGGCACTACCATTATGCATGTTCCGTCTTTTAGCTGGGTGATGCCTTCTCTAATTGCCGTAAAAGTTAGTAGATCATGAGAAACATTGAAATGTATTGGATCTCTTTTTATTTATCCTTTTCTTATTACCTATTATAAAACAATCTCTTTAATTGTAGTCTAGATATGTTGCCTCCATCTTCTCTTTCTGTTCTTTCTTCCCACATTGCCTGATTGTTGTTTTAACAATATAACAATTTAATATGTATATTCATTCCTTATTATGTATGCCAAGTTGCCAATCAATATTGATATGGATAATGTGCAAAATAATTAAACTAAATAAATAAAAGGCAGCCTGGGCGGCCCCCAGTCCTGGGCGGCCCCCAGTCTTGGGCGGCCTCCAAAGTCTAGGCGGCCTCCGAGTCTAGGCGGCCCCTAGAACTTGGACGGCCCCCAGTCCTGGGCGGCCCCCAGTCTTGGGCGGCCTCCAAAGTCCGGGCGGCCTCCGAGTCTAGGCGGCCCCTAGATCTTGGGCGGCCTCCAGTCCTGGGCGGCCCCTAGTCCTGGGCGGCCCCTAGATCTTGGGCGGCCCCCAGTCCTGGGCGGCCCCCAGTCTTGGGCGGCCTCCAAAGTCTAGGCGGCCCCTAGAACTTGGACGGCCCCCAGTCCTGGGCGGCCCCCAGTCCTGGGCGGCCCCCAGTCTTGGGCGGCCTCCAAAGTCTAGGCGGCCTCCGAGTCTAGGCGGCCCCTAGATCTTGGGCGGCCCCCAGTCCTGGGCGGCCCCCAGTCCTGGGCGGCCCCTAGATCTTGGGCGGCCCCCAGTCCTGGGCGGTCCCCAGTCCTGGGCGGCCCCCAGTCTTGGGCGGCCTCTAAAGTCTAGGCGGCCTCCGAGTCTAGGCGGCCCTAGAACTTGAACGGCCCCCAGTCCTAGGCGGCCCCTAGAACTTGGACGGCCCCCAGTCCTGGGCGGCCCCCAGTCCTGAGCGGCCCCAGTCTTGGGCGGCCTCCAAAGTCTAGGCGGCCTCCGAGTCTAGGCGGCCCCTAGAACTTGGACGGCCCCCAGTCCTGGGCGGCCCCCAGTCCTGGCGGCCCCCAGCCCTGGGCGGCCCCCAGTCCTGGGCGGCCTCCAAAGTCTGGGCGGCCTCCGAGTCTAGGTGGCCCCTAGAACTTGGACGGCCCCCAGTCCTGGGCGGCCTCCAAAGTCTGGGCGGCCTCCGAGTCTAGGTGGCCCCTAGAACTTGGACGGCCCCCAGTCCTGGGCGGCCCCCAGTCTCGGGTGGCCCCCTATTCTGGGCGACCCCCTAGAGCTTGGGCGGCCTCCAAAGGTCTAGGCAGCACCCAGCCTCGGGCGATCCCTCGGTTTAAGAATAAATCCCCACGTCAGAACCATTAAATAAGATGAGCCGTCATATTCGGAACAGAAATCGAGAGATGCTAAAAACATCATGCCTTAAATGGTTCACATAAGACAAATACCCAAAAGGGGACACTGAACCTCTATTTTGGAGCCAGATCCCTTTTCCCTCACTCTGACGTCTCCACTACCTCTGACATTCCTTTGGGATATCAAGATCATCATGAAAAAGGATTCCTTCATGAGCAAGTTTCTTAATATCCTTATTAAGCATTATCACTGAATGACCACGTAATGTAAGATGAACACTTATCCTACACGTGGACATCCAGGATAATGAGAAATAAAAAAAAGATAAATAATAATAAAAGGAGGATAAAAAGGGGAGAGGAAGGAGGGAGGGGGGACTTCTTCCTTCAAAAGAAAGAAAAAGAGAGAGAGATCTGAAAAAGAAACCCTAAACAAATAATCTGGTGATCCAGCATCAACAGATTGGCGCGCCAGGAAGGGGGAGGCTTATCGTTGGAGCAGTGAGATACGCCTGTTCTACGATTCCACAAAGATGAGTTCCAGATCTCTGGAAGAAGATCCTACTGATTGGTCTGGGGGGCATCCTTCGCCGCCCAATGATGATCTCGCACCTCTTGGCCCTTCTCGGCCGGTGAAGTCGACCCCTCCGGTTCTTCCTCACCACTACCGACTCCGGCTGTTCCCCAAGACCAATTGCAAATCCTCACTCAGCAGGTCCAGACTCTCGTGGGGATGGTTCAGCGGTTGCAAGAACGACACTCTCAAGGGATTCCACAACGGCTCGAGCGGCCTCTATCGCCTAGGTCGGCTACTCCTGTTAGCCGACAGTCAGCTCGGGGGAGATCTCCTCCGACGAGGCCTCTCCGTTCTTATTCTCCAGGAAGGCGGCGGTCCCAGAGTCTCCGAGACGGTTCCCGCTCCTTATCCCATTCCCCCGACGGTCTGTCTACCGGTCGGCGACGGGGAAAGGAACCTTATGCGGGGCATCGTCGACGGCGCCATCGAACTCCTTCCAGTTCTCCTGAACCGGCTGAAGGAGGCGTGACCGACAGAATGGAAAGGCGCCTTGAAGAGCAAGACCGTCGGCTGGAAGAACTCAGTCAAAGAATCAATAACCAGCCAGGATCAGATTATGATGCCCGCCCTCCTCTTTCTCGGCGTATCATGGGAGAACCCATTCCAAGGAGGTTTCGATTTCCTCAGCTTGATCCCTATGACGGCACCACTGATCCCCTAGATCATTTGGAAAGCTATAAAGCTATCATGCAGGTCCAGGGGGCAACAGACGCCCTCTTATGCATTGCCTTCCCGGCCACCCTCCGCAAGGCGGCTCGTGTCTGGTATTCTCGTCTGCCCTCACGAAGTATCGACTCTTTTCGGCAGTTAGAGAGGTCTTTTCTGGCTCACTTCGACGCCTGTCGAAAAATTCCTCGGGTGGCAGACAGCCTATTCTCAGTGCAACAGCAGGAAGGAGAATCCTTGAAGGATTTTGTAACTCGCTTCAAGGTGGCGGCCCTGGAGGTTTATCATCTTGAGGACGCTGTGGCCACTCTAGCTTAAAGCGGGGGCTCCGACCCTCCCGTTTTACTTACTCTCTTGATAAAAAGCCTCCTTCTTCTTACGCCGATCTCCTGAGCCGCGCGCAGAAGTACATCCGCGCCGACGAAGCTGATTCATCCAGGAGAGGTGTGCAGGGGAGGGCTAGCAAAAGACCCGCTCGCCCGGAATTGGTCGGACCTCCCCTCAAGAAGCCTGAGCTCTTGCATCGACCGACCGATCGCCGCAAGAATCAAGCTCCCAGGGAGGACCATCTTACACCCCTCTTGGCACCTCGAAGTCATATCCTTATGGAGATTGAAAACGAACCTTATTTGCGGCGTCCGCCCCCGTTGAAGAAGGGCACTGCCCGTGATAGAAGTCGCTACTGCCGTTTCCATAGGGATTATGGCCACGATACTGAAGAATGTCGGAATTTGAAGCAGGCCATCGAAGAGCTGATTCAAAGGGGCTATCTGGGGCAATATGTGCAGAAAAAGGAAGTTCCCCCGGTGCCGGCTCTGATGGGACCTCCTCCTGCTCAAGCCAGCATCGACAACACCCCAACAGAAAAGATGGTGGGCATGATTTCTCGTGGAAAGGCTTCATCTTCCAAGAGACCAAGAGGAACAGAAGTGTTAAATGATGTAACCCTTCCTGAGGGAAGTGTAGCGGGGGGTAGTACTGTAAAGGATGATAGTGTTGTTGTCTCAATGACGATCGCTAGGCATCCTGTAAAAAGAATCTTAATAGACAGCGGGAGCTCCGCTAATGTGCTTACCTATGACGCATTTCTTCGGATGAGTCTATCTCTGGATTCTCTTCGGCCCGTAGCCATCCCTCTGGTTGGTTTTACTGGAGACTCCATCCGGGTGGAGGGCGAGATTACTCTGCCAGCTACGGCGGGTTCGCCACCGTGTCAAAGCACGGTTATGATGGATTTTCTGGTGGTTCAGGTTCCTTTGGCTTACAACGCCATTCTTGGTCGTCCCGGCTTGAACACATTAGATGCAATTATATCTACCAAGCGCTTGTTAGTGCAGTTCCCTACCGAGCATGGGGTCGGAGTGATGCGTGGAGAGGTGGACTCGGTCAGACCTTGCTATCATTTAGCCCCTAGTCCCCAGATGCTGATGTTCCTTCGGTGACCGAGTCGTTCGACCCCAGGGAAGCTGAGCGGAGAGGAGAGCCAGCGGAACTTCTGATATCTTACCCACTGGGAGGTGACCCCACTAAAGTCGTGCAGATCGGCGAGCTCCTTCCCCTTGAGGTCCGGGACCAGCTCCTGGCTTTCTTATCAATGAATGCGGATGTCTTTGCTTGGAAAATAACGGATATGGTCGGAATTCCTCCAGAGGTAATTACTCATCAACTTAATATTAATCCAAGCTGCCGCCCTATCCGCCAGAAGAAGAGGAGTTTTGCTCCTGAGCGGCATAAGGTCATTGATGCGGAGGTTGACAAGTTGCTTATGGCCGGTCATATTCGAGAAGCACGATATCCTGATTGGCTAGCCAATGTTGTTATGGTTCGGAAAGCCAGCGGAGGATGGAGAATATGCATCGACTACACAGATTTGAACAAAGCCTGTCCTAAGGACAGTTTTCCACTGCCCCGCATCGACCAGTTAGTAGATTCGACTTCTGGTCATGAACTCCTTAGTTTCATGGATGCTTTCTCAGGGTATAACCAGATAAAGTTGGACCCCGCAGATGAAGAGCATACTTCTTTTATCACTGAGAAGGGCATTTATTGTTATAAAGTAATGCCCTTCGGATTGAAGAACGCGGGAGCTACATATCAGAGGCTGATGAACAAGGTGTTTAAAAGCCAACTCGGTCGGAATATGGAAGTGTATGTAGATGACATGTTGACAAAAAGCACATATGCCACCGACCATGTCACTGACCTGCAGGAAACTTTCCACAACCTCCGGCTCCATAGAATAAAGCTCAACCCCCGCAAGTGTGCATTTGGAGTTACAGCAGGGAAATTCTTGGGTTTCTTGGTCACCCGGCGTGGGATTGAAGCAAACCCAGAGAAAATTCAAGCCATCCTCAGTATGAGACAACCTATGTGTAAGAAGGAGGTGCAACAACTCACCGGGAGGATAGCAGCGTTAAGCCGATTCCTGTCCAGATCAGCTGAGAGATGTTTGCCCTTCTTTAAAATCCTGCGTAAAGCAGATGGCTTTGAATGGACGGATGAATGCCAGCAAGCTTTCGAAGAACTCAAGGAGTTCTTAGCTACACCACCCCTACTATCTAAGCCGGAGGAGGGAGAGAAACTTTTCCTTTACTTGGCGGCTTCTTCGGAAGCCGTTAGTTCTGTTTTGGTGCGTGTCGGCGACCATGCCGTTCAACGACCTGTATATTATACCAGCAAAGTACTTCATGGTCCGGAGGAGAGGTATTCTAAAGCAGAGAAAGTGATCTTCGCTCTTCGTTTCTGCCCGGCGACTCAGACCTTATTTCCAAGCTCATCCTATAGTCGTCCTCACTGATCAACCTCTCAGAGCTATTTTGTCGCGGCCCGACACTTCTGGCCGGCTAGCCAAGTGGGCCATCAAACTGGGAGAGTTCGACTTATCATTTCAACCCAGGGCATCTTTGAAATCTCAGGTTTTGGCTGATTTCTTAGTAGAATGCACCTGGTCTGAACAGCCTCAAGAAGAACTTCCCCGAATTTTGTCGGATAATGAGGTGATGGATCATGAAGCCTGGGTCCTCCATGTTGATGGGGCCTCTAACTCACAAGGCAGCGGAGCTGGACTCATTCTCGCTAGCCCGGAGGGCACGATAGTAGAATATGCTCTTCGATTTCTCTTTGAGGCCACCAATAATCAAGCTGAGTATGAGGCTTTGCTGACCGGAATCAAGCTAGCGCATGGAATGGGAATCAGAAGTCTTCGAGTCTTCACCGACTCACAGCTCATTTCCGCCCAAGTATCAGGAGAGTATGAGGCCCGTGACCCTATCATGTTTCAATATCTGAATAAAGTTAGATCATTGATTCCCTTATTGGATCACTTTGTTATTAGTTATATACCCAGAGGCGAAAATGCTAGGGCCGACATGTTGGCCCGATTAGCTACCTCCATGGATAGTTCTATGGGGAAGACCTATATTGAGTATCTGGAGGCACCTAGCATCGAAGCTACTGAGGAAGTCCTGCCCATTATCCAAAAAGAAACCTGGATGGAACCTTATGTCCGGTATCTAAAAGACGGCGTTCTCCCGGTTGATCTTGAAGAAGCTAAGCTGCTTAAGCGGAGGGCTTCTAAATTTGTGCTATTAGAAGGTCAACTTTATAAAAAATCCTTCTCTCAGCCCCTCCTCAAATGTGTTAGTTCAGTAGATGCTGATTATGTCCTTAGGGAAATTCATGAAGGCATCTGTGGGAATCATTCTGGAGGACGATCTTTAGCACGCAAGGCTCTCCGACAAGGATACTACTGGCTCACCATGCAAGAGGATGCAACAGAATTAGTGAAAAGATGTGATTCATGCCAACGGTATGCCTACATTCAACGGCAACCGTCTTCTCAGCTAAGTTCTCTTTCTTCCCCCTGGCCCTTCGCTCAGTGGGGTATGGATATCCTCGGCCCTTTCCCCCCTGCGACAGGACAGCGCAAATTTCTACTAGTGGCCATTGATTATTTTACTAAATGGGTCGAGGCTGAAGCACTTGCCAAAATTACTGAAGCTAAAGTTAAAACCTTTTTCTGGAAAACCATTATTTGTCGCTACGGCATCCCACACACTCTTATCACCGACAATGGCCGACAGTTTGACAACAACGCCTTTCGGACTTTCTGTACTGACCTCGGTATCGTGCAACGATTCACCTCCGTCGGCCATCCACAATCTAACGGAGAAGCTGAAGTTACAAATCGCATGATATTACGAGGACTAAGAACTAGATTGGATACATCCAAAGGAAGATGGGTAGAAGAGCTCCCGAGCGTGCTCTGGGCATACCACACAACACCCAGGGTGCCGACAGGAGAGACGCCATTCAACCTGGTTTTGGTTCCGAAGCTGTTATTCCCGTTGAAATTGGCTTGCCAAGTGGCCGAGTAGAAGCATATAATGAAGCAGACAACCTCCCCGGCTTAAGAGCCAGTCTGGACCTCATTGATGAAGCAAGAGATCAGGCCCGAGTTAAGATTGCAGCATACCAACAACAGGTAGCCAGATATTACAACGCTCGCGTTCGCCCGAAGGACTTTCGTCAGAGAGACTTAGTTCTAAGAAGAGCTTCGGTGTCCAAACCAACGGAAGGGGGCAAACTATCCCCGAACTGGGAAGGACCCTATCGGGTGAGAAAGGTTCTTCACCGTGGAGCATACCAGCTAGAAGATCTAGACGGACAACTAATCCCCGAACATGGAATGCAGACAACCTTCGGCCGTATTACCAGTGATATGATGTATTTGCGTAAACGTTAAATAAGTCTGCACTTTTGAACACATATCTTTGAATAATTACTCAGGGCGACTTAAGCGGCCTCGCCACGACAGGCGGCTCGACGGCCCTACGGTCCAAAGGACACCCCCAGGCCGGTGTAACTCACCCCTGAGGAGGTTCAAGTCCTCGACTTAAGCGGCCTCGCCCACGACAGGCGGCTCGACGGCCCTACGGTCCAAAGGACACCCCCAGGCCGGTGTAACTCACCCCTGAGGAGGTTCAAGTCCTCGACTTAAGCGGCCTCGCCCACGACAGGCGGCTCGACGGCCCTACGGTCCAAAGGACACCCCCAGGCCGGTGTAACTCACCCCTGAGGAGGTTCAAGTCCTCGACTTAAGCGGCCTCGCCCACGACAGGCGGCTCGACGGCCCTACGGTCCAAAGGACACCCCCAGGCCGGTGTAACTCACCCCTGAGGAGGTTCAAGTCCTCGACTTAAGCGGCCTCGCCCACGACAGGCGGCTCGACGGCCCTACGGTCCAAGGACACCCCCAGGCCGGTGTAACTCACCCCTGAGGAGGTTCAAGTCCAAGTATAACTCATTCCTAAGAAAGTGTGAATCCCTGGTTAGGGTAACTTTGAGTTGCGCTTCAAGAATAGTCAAGTACTGGCAGGCCATCTAAATCAAGCAGCACCATTGTCTTGATCAGCAAACGGGAGCCAAAAATAAAGCAAAGGAAATATTGAACTAAACCAGATCGATAAAAGTAACATTCATTCATTTGGAGTTAAACCTTGTCAGTAGACGGATTTTTACAACAAAAGGTCCTTAAATGGAACCGAATTTAAGATAAAAATCAAGATAAAACTCAACACCCTGGATCAGTCTTTGAAGGCTCTTTCCCAGCGTCAGGATTGGCAGCCGGCTCCTCGGCCAGAGGCTTTTCTGCAGCGAGAGTCTCAGCCGCCACTGCCTCACTCACCACATCTTCGACCTCCTATCGGAAACTTCTTCGTCATCTATGGGTCGAATACGCTCGAGGTCCTTCAAGTTGAATTGTCGGGCCAGTATCCGTTTACATTTCTCAAAGCCTTCCACAAAAGCGTCTAGGGCAGCCTCCTGGAACTCCGCTTCAAAATCTGGGGAGCCCTTATATTCTTTGATAGCATCCCTGGCTCTAGCTTCCGCTATGGCCACCTTTTCCCGAGCGCTGGCCTCAGCCACAGCAATCTTTTCCTGAGCTTCGGTCTCAATTGCAGCCATCTTCTTCTGAGCCTCTATCATTGCTGCTGCGACTCTATCAAGGGCATTTTTGGTGTCCTTCTCAGCTAAAACCAGCTTTTCCATGGCGTCACGAGCGGTGGCCTCTGCACTATCTGCTCGATTCTCCGTGTGTTCCAGCCTGAGGGAAGTTTCTTTTAACTTTTCTTCTGTTGGCAGCAACCTCGCTCGAACCTCACACAGCTGAGCGTCTAAACTCCGCAGTTCTTGCTCTGCCCTTCCTTTCCAGGTCCGATAATCTTCCTGCATGACCCGAAGGTCATGCAATGCTTTTGATTCTCGGGCCCTAGAATCCACCAATTCTTTATCTAGACTGGCATTCCGGGACTTAGCTTTGTCTAAATCTTCGCGCAGCACGAAGAGACCATTAGCCGTCTGCGAAACGCACTCGGTCAGTATCTAAGTTTGATAACCAAAAAAAGAAGAAGCAAAAATCAGACTTTACCTGCAGGGTAGCGGTAAACATAGTATCAAACGCCTCTGCCTGTGTTACCTTCCTCAGCTTATCTTGAAATCTGGGCAAGGCCGCGAGCTTAAGGATTGTCTCTGATAGACAACTCTTGTATCCGATATTCTCGCCAGGTGGTTGGGGAGCCGAGCGCAGGGTCCTTGAAGTACCCGGTGAGGCGGGAGCAGGAACATCAGCTTCCACCGATAACAAAGGATCCGGCAAGTCAGCTTTAGCTGCTTCTACGTCCCTTGTAGATTCCCCAACACTCTGCGCAGGAGATGGAATGCTCTCGGCAGGACCTCCTGCAGGGACCCTCGTCGGGGGACTCATTTCCTCTTCACTATCCTCTATCAAGGTCGCCTCAGGGATGACCGCTGGAGGTTGGACCTGACTGTCCGATCCCAGTTGACGGGGTCTTTTAGGTTCGCCCCCCGCTGGCGTATCACGTCCACTCCTCTCCCTTTTTCGAAGCTGTGATACCAAGAAATCCCGAGAGAACTTCATTGCTACAAAATGACAAACATAGGGTTAGCTAAAGAGAAAAAAAGAAAAAGAAAAGGTAAAT
Source organism: Calamus simplicifolius (assembly GCA_900491605.1). Taxonomy (NCBI): domain Eukaryota; kingdom Viridiplantae; phylum Streptophyta; class Magnoliopsida; order Arecales; family Arecaceae; genus Calamus; species Calamus simplicifolius. The sequence continues at coordinate 21,963 of UESW01002535.1, read as the reverse complement.
TCTTTGAAGCTCACCGGGCGCTGCAGCCAGCGACACCGGCACGAATGCAGCCTCCCGGAGATTACCCTCCGATAGTAACTCCCTACTAGGGGGAATAATTGTAGAAATTAAGGTATTAAATAGCTCGCGGTCTTTTTCTTCAATGCTCGCGTTCTGATTTGAGCTGGTATCTGGGGTACCCCAATCCACATCTAACCCCTCCAAGTGCGCATAAAAAAACCTAGACTTCCACCCTTTGATTTTGGAGGGGAGGTTAAGTTTTAGAACCCTTTTAGGTCTTGAAGCAAAGCTCCACCACCCATCCCTAACTGGGTTTCGGATTCTATACAGGGACCTAAACAAAGAGAGTCTAGCAGAGGCTCCATGGAAAGAGCAAAGGACTAAAAACGAAAATATAACTCGGATGGAATTGGGGGTGAGCTGTGCCGGAATAAGGTGATACCGATTTAACAAATTTATAAAAAAGGGTGAAACGGCAATCGTAAACCGCTCTTGAAAAACTCTTCGTATAGAGCGACCTTACCCGGTTGCCCTCGACTAACCCTGTCCTCTGGAAGAGGGACAGAAAGCTGAATGTTATCCGGAACCCCAAATTGAGCCCTAACATTTCTAAGGTCCTGTGAGGACATTACTGAAGCAATGTCCGCCGGCCCACCTAGTTTGGAGACAGCCACAGGAGGCTCCACCTCATGACCGGCAGACGAACCAGGAGCCCTAAGGGATTGAGGTGATGACCTAGACACGGGTTGACTGGGGTGAGCAGCGGGTTGGTCCCCGCGGATGATAACCCCTCCCAAGGCCTCTCGACGTGCCCGAAGGATCTCCTCTCGGGAGGGCTCCTTCATGGGACCCTTGCCTTTTCTATCTACGGAAGGGTCCATAAAGAAAAAGGAGGAGGAAAAAGCCAACTAACCTGGGCTTGAGGAGGTAAAGACGGAGGAAGACACACAAAATCGAGAGCTAAAGGAAAGGGACGATCTTTTTAACATATATATAAGCCAGACATGACGCCTCGGGCGCCATAAGAATACATGATGGCTCGTCCGTATAGCCGGACAGGTGAAAAGACGCCATCCTCTCAGAAACACGCGCCCCCCTCTTTTCCCTTTTTCCAAAGTATCACTTATCACATCTGAATTTTCAAAATTCAAATTTTTCCGCCCTTCCTCCTTGCATACGCATGCCACGCATGTATACAAGAAAGATGGGCGAGGGGGCATATGATATGGATAATGTGCAAAATAATTAAACTAAATAAATAAAAGGCAGCCTGGGCGGCCCCCAGTCCTGGGCGGCCCCCAGTCTTGGGCGGCCTCCAAAGTCTAGGCGGCCTCCGAGTCTAGGCGGCCCCTAGAACTTGGACGGCCCCCAGTCCTGGGCGGCCCCCAGTCTTGGGCGGCCTCCAAAGTCCGGGCGGCCTCCGAGTCTAGGCGGCCCCTAGATCTTGGGCGGCCCCCAGTCCTGGGCGGCCCCAGTCCTGGGCGGCCCCTAGATCTTGGGCGGCCCCAGTCCTGGGCGGCCCCCAGTCCTGGGCGGCCTCCAAAGTCTAGGCGGCCCCTAGAACTTGGACGGCCCCCAGTCCTGGGCGGCCCCCAGTCTTGGGCGGCCTCCAAAGTCTAGGCGGCCTCCGAGTCTAGGCGGCCCCTAGATCTTGGGCGGCCCCCAGTCCTGGGCGGCCCCCAGTCCTGGGCGGCCCCTAGATCTTGGGCGGCCCCCAGTCCTGGGCGGCCCCAGTCCTGGGCGGCCCCCAGTCTTGGGCGGCCTCCAAAGTCTAGGCGGCCTCCGAGTCTAGGCGGCCCCTAGAACTTGAACGGCCCCCAGTCCTAGGCGGCCCCTAGAACTTGGACGGCCCCCAGTCCTGGGCGGCCCCCAGTCCTGGGCGGCCCCCAGTCTTGGGCGGCCTCCAAAGTCTAGGCGGCCTCCGAGTCTAGGCGGCCCCTAGAACTTGGACGGCCCCCAGTCCTGGGCGGCCCCCAGTCCTGGGCGGCCCCCAGCCCTGGGCGGCCCCCAGTCCTGGGCGGCCTCCAAAGTCTGGGCGGCCTCCGAGTCTAGGTGGCCCCTAGAACTTGGACGGCCCCCAGTCCTGGGCGGCCCCAAAGTCTGGGCGGCCTCCGAGTCTAGGTGGCCCCTAGAACTTGGACGGCCCCCAGTCCTGGGCGGCCCCCAGTCTGGGTGGCCCCCTAGGCGACCCCCTAGAGCTTGGGCGGCCTCCAAAGGTCTAGGCAGCACCCAGCCTCGGGCGATCCCTCGGTTTAAGAATAAATCCCCACGTCAGAACCATTAAATAAGATGAGCCGTCATATTCGGAACAGAAATCGAGAGATGCTAAAAACATCATGCCTTAAATGGTTCACATAAGACAAATACCCAAAAGGGGACACTGAACCTCTATTTGGAGCCAGATCCCTTTTCCCTCACTCTGACGTCTCCACTACCTCTGACATTCCTTTGGGATTATCAAGATCATCATGAAAAAGGATTCCTTCATGAGCAAGTTTCTTAATATCCTTATTAAGCATTATCACTGAATGACCACGTAATGTAAGATGAACACTTATCCTACACGTGGACATCCAGGATAATGAGAAATAAAAAAAAGATAAATAATAATAAAAGGAGGATAAAAAGGGGAGAGGAAGGGAGGGGGGGGACTTCTTCCTTCAAAAGAAAGAAAAGAGAGAGAGAGATCTGAAAAAAAGAAACCCTAAACAAAAAATCTGGTGATCCAGCATCAACAAATATTTATATAAATTTATACCTGCTTTATCTGCTGCTTATCTACTGGAAATGAAAACTCTCCAGGTCAAAGTTCGTTAATCAACCAACTGCAAGAAATCTTCACTCTGCAGGAATGGAGGCTGCATCCACCACAGTACCTGCTATTGTCGTTTATGTTACTGTTCCAAACAAAGAAGCAGGTCTGTCTATATGGTTTTAGTTTCTAATGTATCGGCATCTTGTAATGAAAAATATGTAGGAGTTTAAGGTCAAGCAATGATAAAATTGTTGATGCTTATTGACCAGGGCCTCTTCAATGGCTTAGTTTAATGTTTCTTTTTATTTAATTATAACATAAGTCGCACCTAATGGTAGTAAAATAATTAGAAACAACAGCCGAGAGAAGGCTATAGTTTTGATACTCCATTGCACCAAGTTGCCATCCATGTGAGTAGTCCATGAAGGTCTTTGTGAGGAATAAAAGAGTGGAGAAAGAGGAGGCAGTAGGGGGATTGTCTAGCTGACTTGTCTTTCATTGAAGTAGAAAATTTAATGTATGAAGAACTGCTTGATAGACTTAATGGCAAACATAATTGTGAAAGTACTTTCCAGAATTTATTGGAGGACTGAACAAACCAAAAAAGAGGTCTATGATGCTTGAGTTGTGTCTGTTAAAGACCCTATATTGAATTATGATGCTTATGAAAACTACCTAGAGTAGAGAATTCATGGCAGGGTGGTTAAGTCATTATGGAACACTTTAATTTGTAAAACAGTGCGAGAAAAGAAGGTAAGCAAGGGCAATCTTCTTTTCTACAGTTTGTCAATGAAAAATAAGGGGTCGAAAGATGAGAAGAAAGGGAAGGACTAAAAAATCCTCTGGCAGGCCCAACATTTTTCTTAACTAGAAGGTAGTGTTTTGAGAGAAACTAACAAAAAAAACAAGTGGATCAGACTAGCTCAACTATGTTTCAACCATTTCTGTCACCCCCTTGGCAATCTCCTCGTTCAAATGAGCATGGAAAATTTTTTATCTCTTCATATCTTCCTTTGGTATATGTTACAGATTATTTCTAAAATAGGAAGTAAATATATTTGATTCTGATTCTACATATTGCATTTCTAGAATAGGAAGTAGACTGCGTTTTTATAATAGAAAATAATATATTTGATTTTGATTTATAGGAATTTGATATAATTAGTTTTCCTTTTTAACATAGGATTTGTAGCTTGTATATATACCTAAGAGATTGATGAATAAAAATACAGAAATTACTTTCTTTTTCCTCTTTTTCAGAATTCTAGTTGTGTTTCATGGTATCAAAGCCTTCGGACTTATAACCCTTAAATATATAAACAGTGGGGTTTTAGGATTTTCTTGGTTTCTATTTTCGGCAATTTTTTGTTCTTACCACCTACACCTGGGGAAGTGCCACTCGCCGATCAGCCTTCGTTCGGAGTTTCATTGCCGAAAGCTGGTCCTTTTTCATTCGTTTTGCTCGCCTTAACTTTCACAACAAGGTTATTACCTGTTTGGTTCAGCATTTATTCAGTGTGGGATCTACTTTGGGACAGATTTGGATTCTTTGGGTATTTTTAACTTTATTGTGGTTTTGGCTCTGTTATTTGGCTGATATTTGATAATATGGAGGAAAAGAAGTCTGTTGTTGTCTTTGATGTGGTTCCTGTGATATCAAAAATCACATATCATAAACTTAATATATCTAATTATTTAGATTGGAGTAAAACTGCTAGACTTTATTTGCGGAGTATTGCTATGGATAATCATTTAACTGATGATTCACCTAGCGATGATTCGAAAACCTTATGGCTAAGAGAGGATGCCCATCTATTTTTGCAAATACGTAATTCTATTGATGGTAAGGTGGTTGGTTTGATAAATCATTGTGAATTTAGGAAAGAACTGGTGAATTATTTGGAGTCTGAGGTATGTCAAGCCTTTTATCATGCAAAAAAAGGTGACAGATCCCTCACTGACTACTTTATGAATTTTAAGAAGACTAATGAGGAATTTAATATGCTACTTTCATTTAGTACTAATGTGAAAGTTCAGCAAGCTCAGAGAGAAAAGATGGCGGTTATGAGCTTCTTGCTGGTCTTTTTCTGAGTTTGAGGCTGCTATATCTCAAATTCTTTCTAGTCCTAAGATATCCTCTTTGGAAGAAGCTTTTAGTAGGGTACTCCGCATAGAAAATTCAGCTTCTGCTCAGCCTAATAGTGCTCTTATCAGCCACACTTCTAAATTTGGAAGACAATCATATAGACATGGTAATAGAGGGGGAGACTCAAGTAGTTATTATTGAAATCTTAGTACTCGAGGACAAGATATGGGAGATGTTGTATGTTACTATTGTCATAAGCCAGGACATGAAGAAAGATTATAGAAAGTTGCAACGCAAGAATCAATCAAACCAGTAAGTCCATGTTGCCTCTACTAATGATGCTTCTGAATCCATTTTATTATATGTAGATGAGTATGCCAAGTTCTCACAGTATTAAAAATCTCTAAAGTCTTCATCTACTCCTATTACTGCCATCGTTGATTCAGATAACATGAACATGCCTTGTTTCCTCATCTTCCAAATGGACTATTGATTATGGTGCCATAGATCACATGACAAATTATTCTAGCCTATTTTCTTTTTTGAAGCCACATGCTTCTAGTTCTACAGTTATTTTAGCAGATAGGTCTACATCTCGTATTTTAGAGTTCGACACAATTATTTCAACATCCTTAATTCCTTTAAAATCTATTTTAAGTTTACCTGTCTTGTCTTTTAATTTAGTTTCCGTCAGTAAATTTACTCGTTCTCTTAATTATTGTATCATATTCTATCCTGATTTTTGTCTATTTCAAGATCTTATTATTGGTAAAGGACATGAGTCTGAGGCCTCTACATTCCTGATACACAAGTACCAAAGTTTGTTGCTTGTTCTGAAGTTGTAATCCCTTTTGAAGCACATTGTTGGTTAGATCATCCTTCATTGCCTATGTTAAAGAAACTTTATTCTCAATTTTTAGCCTATCTTCATTAAATTATGTCTTGTCAATTTGTCAAAACATCATCGTTTGAGTTTAGTCTCAGAGTAAATAAAAGAGTTAGTGCTCCTTTTGAGTTAGTTTACTCCGATATTTGGGGTCCTTGTCCTGTTGAGTCTAAAACTGGGTTTAAATATTTTATTACCTTTGTTGATTATTATTCTTGACATGGTTATTTTAACAAAAAATTTAGAATTATTTTCTTATTTTACTACTTTTTGTACGAAAATCAAAACTCAATTTAATGTGCCTCTGCAAATTTTGAGAAGTGATAATGCTAAAAAATATTTATCAAAATACTTTTAAAATTATATGGTTTAACATGGCATTATTTATTAAACTTCTTGTGTAAATACACCATCTCAGAATGGAGTTGCTGAACGAAATAGACATCTTCTTGAAATTGCCAGAGCTTTATTATTTCAAATGCAAGTCCCTAAACAATTTTGGGCTGATGCAGTTTTTCTACATCATGTTTTCTGATTAATCGTTTGCCTTCTTTTATTTTTTCTGGTAAAACTTTCTTTCATGTCCTCTTTTCTAATAAGTCATTATTTTCTATCGAACTTAGGATATTTGGTTGTACTTATTTTGATTGGGATGTTCGACCTCAGGTTACGAAACTTGATTACGAAACTTGATTCTAAATCTCTAAAGTATATTTTTCTTGGATATTCTCGTGTACAAAAAGGATATAGATGTTATTTTCACATCTTAACAAGTACCTTGTATCAGTTGATGTTACCTTTCTTGAACAAACACCATTTGCTTCATCTTCAGGTTCTATCAGTCAGGGAAGAAAGATGATTTACTAATTTATACTATTACATCATCTAGTTCTGATCTTCTTTCCTATAAAGCTTATATTCCTGATCCGGTTCTTGTTCCTACGCCTCCTGCTCCATGTCTTGCACTAGCTTCTTCGTCATCGGATCTAGTTCCAGTTCTAGTAATAATCTTTCTATTGCCCTTTGCAAAGGTAAACGTCAATATACTTATCCAGTATCTTCTTTTGTGTCATATAACCATTTATCACCATCCTCTTGTTCTTTTATTGCATATATTAATTTTATCACTATTCCTAAGACTGTCATGAAGTTCTATCTCATCCTGGATGGCGTAATGCTATGATTGAGAAGATGAATGCTTTAGATGACAATGGTACTTGGACTCTGGTATAGTTACCTGTAGATAAAAAGGCTATTGGATGTAATGGGTGTTTGCAGTTAAAGTCAATCCTAATAGGACTGTTGCTAGATTAAAAGCTCGATTGGTTGCTAAGGGATATGCTTAAACTATGGAGTTGATTATTCTGATACCTTTTCTTCTTTTGCTAAACTTTCTTCTGTTCGATTATTTATTTCTATGGCAGCCACATATAATTAGCCTATGCATCAGTTAGACATTAAGAATGCATTCCTTTATGCTGATCTTTAGGAGAAAGTTTATATGGAGCAACCATCTGGTTTTGTTGCTCAGGAAAGTATGGAAAAGTGTGTCATTTTCGCAAATCCTTGTATGGCTTGAAAAAGTCCTTAGGCCTGGTTTGGAAAGTTTAGTCAGGCTATTGAAAAGTTTGGTATGAAGAAGAGTAAGTTCGATCATTTTGTTTTCTACAAGCAGTCTGCAGCTAGTATCATCCTATTAGTTGTTTATGTTGATGACATTGTTATTACTGGGAGTGATACTGGTGGTATTTATTTCTCAAATCTTTTCTTCATAGTTAATTTCATACGAAGGATTTAGGAACACTAAAGTATTTCTTAGGTATTGAGGTGACAAGAAGTAAGAAAGGGATCTTCTTATCTCAAAGAAAGTATGTGCTTGACTTGTTGTCTAAAACAAAAAAATTGGGGCTAAACCATGCAGTACTCCAATGATTCCTAATTTGCAGCTTACAAAATATGGTGAGTTGTTTGAGATCATGGGAGATACAGAAGATTGGTTGAAAAGTTGAACTATCTTACTTTGACTCGTTCAAATATTGCCTATTCAGTTCGGGTGATAAGTCAATATATGCCTCCAATTGTCGATCATTGGAGAGCTGTACAACAAGTTTTATGTTACTTAAAAGGAGCTCCTGGGGAGGAATCCTGTATGGCAATCATGGTCATACTAGGATTGAGTGTTTTCAGATGCTGACTGGGCAGGATCCAAAGAAGATCGAAGATCTACTTCAGGCTATTATGTATTTGTTAGAGAAAATTTGGTTTCATGGAAAAGCAAGAAACAGAATGTGGTTTCATGTTCAAGTACAGAATCAGAATATAGAGCTATGGCTAAGTCTGTGTATGAAATAATGTGGATATATCAGCTCCTCACTGAAGTGGGCCTTAAGATTTATATACCAGCTAAGTTATTGGTGACAACCAAGCTGCACTTCATATTGCATCTAATCCAGTCTTTCATGAACGAACTAAGCATATTGAGATTGATTGTCATTTTGTTCGTGAAAAGATTCAATAAGGTTTAATTTTTACAGGATATATGAAAACAGAGATCAATTCGGAGATATTTTCACAAAGGCTCTAAATGGAGTTCGATTGATTATCTTTATAACAAGCTGGGCATAATAAACATTTATGCTCTAGCTTGAGGGGGAGTATTACAGATTATATTTCTAGAATAAGAAGTAAATATATTTGATTCTGATTCATAGGAATTGCTACAGATTGCATTTCTAGAATAGAAAGTAGACTGCATTTCTATTAATAGGAAATAAATATATTTGATTCTGATTTATAGGGATTTGATGAAATTAGTTTTTCTTCCTAACATAGGATTTGTAGCTTGTATATATACCTAAGAGATTGATGAGGAAAAACACACAGAAATTACTTTCTTCTTCATCTTTTTAGAGTTCTAGTTATGTTTCAGTATACTTTTTCTTTTTCTTGGCAAACACACATAACCTAAGACTTCCAGCATATGATTATGATTATGGAGAATCTCTTCCTTGACATTTAGCAACCATGAGAAAGCTTGATAGGAAGTTTAAAGGAATGATGTTTAAACACTTGCGGTTGTATATCAATGAGACAAGGAGTTTATATTAGATGTCTATGGTTGTTTTATTATTTTATATGCCTATGCTAAACTTATTGGTTATCAAATATGTGCATGTTGATGTCTAATTTGTTACAATAAGCAATTCATGGCCTTTTTAACTCATATAGTGTCATAAAATGATTATTATACTAGTGAACACAATCTTTCCAAAACCTTAATTGGACATATGAGGGTCATTATCCTTCCTAGCTGTATATTGATGTGGAAACTTTATCTTTTATGTATGTTTATGGTGGTTTGTATCTAGAGAGTTAAAACTTTCTTTAATGATGACAAAAATATCCAAACTAGTTTCAGCAACATTCTAGAGAAAAATTAAGAGTGAAAACAATATATTTGCACAATGTAATGATTAACTATATTCACTTATCTGTGATTTTAAGATCAGTATCAATATTGTCATCATAATAACACTATTATTATCATTATCATTATTTTATGCATTTGCTATTTATCATCTGAAAAAAAAGCAGTGTCTGCTTCCCAAATAGGAATGCAGAATGTTAAGTCAAATATTTGTAGGCTTTGTTACCTGCCTGTCATTTACCATGCCCCTACATGTGAAATAATATGTTACCTGACAACTGTATAACCTTTCCTAATGGAAAGATTGATGGTTTGTCCATTAAGCATACCGAATTATTTCATTTTAGCCACTCCCATCAAATGCTTAGGTTGTGAAAGTGCTTGTGCAACACCTTTTCGTCTTCTTTTGTAGATGTATATATCATTGTTTTGAATAGTCATCTTGGTAGATGTGATTTCCTCATATTTGGGAGGTGCATGTCACCTCTCCCTTCATGATTTTGGTGGTTCTTTTCCTATAGAGGCACTGCAAAATCAACAATTCTCTTTGCCAGACTTAACTAGTGTCAGTGTTTCACAGTTTAATCAATATAACCTTATGGGAATGTGGCTTGATTCGTTCCCTAATGTTTTGTTTGTTTGAATGTAGGCAAGAAGCTTGCTGCGAGCATCATTAAGGAACAGCTTGCTGCATGCGTGAATCGAGTCCCAGGCATGCATCTCGAGTTTAAATTATATACACTTGTAGCAATTATACGTAGGTGCTTTGTATCTAACAAATTTGTTGACCCATTTTATTTTGAGTAATGAATATATTGGTATTCGATCTGATTTATGCATATCCTGTAGGTTAATATATGTAGTAAATTTCCAGATAGCTTGACAGATTTTGATGTCACATATTTATGTAAACAAGAATTGTATTAAATAGCAGTATTAAGTAGTTCTTTGTAGTTGTCTTTTGTTGATAGAATCTTGATAAGATTTTAGGAATAATTAGCATCTGAATTGAATAGTTGTTAGTTGTTGGAGTGAGTGAGGGAGAGAGAGGGAACTGAATTAATATGAAAACTTGATACATTTTGTCTAATATGTCTGCTTTCATTTTGCCCAGTGAAAGGATATTTTGATTTATGCCCATAGACATACAAAGACCTTTGCAATAGGATGAATCCTATTGGCTTCATGTTAGTTAAAGTGATTAGGATTTCATGATTTTGGATTGGGGATAGACTTTTGATGAAGTGAAATAAAAAAAACTGTTATAACTGAATTTCTTTCATAAAATTTACAGAATCCAGTCTAACAAGCCCTAAAACAACCAGACCTTATACTGTTATCTCCACACAACCCACCCCCCCCCCCCCCCCCCCCCCCCCTCCGTGTTGCTCTATCCTAGGTCTCCTTCATTAAGTTCTCCTTTTTCTTCTATTTTGTCTGCCCATTGGTCTAGTCCAGTCTTTCCAATTTAGTGCTGCTACATAGATCAACAAATAGAGACTTGATCAAGATAGATCAACAAAATAGAGACTTGATTAAGACTCAAATATTCATGGATTTTGCATGATTCAAATGGAGGCTAGAAAAGATTTCAAGTCTATGCTTGACTCAAGGTTTGCTATAGTGGTCCATACAGGCCCGACTAGGCAAAACTGATAAGGTACTGGTATGGGACCCAAGTTTGGTTTGGCACAGGGGCCAAACTGGCTTGTGGGGTGTGGCATGGATTAGTTTTGCCCAGTGTTCCACCTAGTATCATGTTGTACTTGTTCCATACCATCCGGTTTCTGGAAAAACCATGGTTGGGATGACTAAAAGGTCTCTTGATCCTGTGCTGATGCAAGAGCTCTACCATTTCATACTAAACATACCATATTATACTGGTAATGTACCCACTACCGATACAACAAATCTTGGTATGACTTGAATAAATATATACTTGACTTGGACCTAACTTAAACTTGATTGGTCCTAACATCTAGCAGGAAATGACTTTATGCGATAGAATTCGTCACTTTGATTGGTCCTAAATTGTTATGCCTTGAAAATTTTGCCTGGTGGATGTTTTATCTAATATAGTTTTACATTTACCCTTAAACGCTACCCTTTTTCTTGTTACACTTTGTCATGTATTTTATATGCTAGTGTCGTTTTTAAGCCTTTGAGGGCATTCATGGATATAGATATAGGTTATTTTATGGTTGTACAATGTGACCCCTTTTTAGACTTCCTAATTGAATGTCAAATACCTAAACAAGAGCTGCTTTTTTATTTGCTTATTGGCTTTTGTGATTGTTGGGCCTCCACATCAAGCCCTTAACTTTATATATGCCAACTTTATGGCTTTGGCCATTGATTGTCCTGCTACTATCTCCTCCCACCATTAGCCTTTGGTTCCTTGTCCCTTGTATATCGCCTACCTCTATCTGCCATCAGCTTCACCATCATGCGGCCTTATCTCTCTCTCTCTCTCTCTTTGCTTAAGGGAGGCCATTGCTATTGGCTTTAGGTGGTTTGGGTTTTGGGTTGGGGGGGGGGGGGGGGGGGGGGGGGGGAGGAGAGAGAGAGAGGGTGTCTAGCATGAAACCCCTAAAGCCATAGCGATGGCCTCCCTTAAGCATATGCTTAGTTCATACATGAACTTGCTGATATGGATTAGTGTTGGGCATTATAACTTTTTAAAAATTCATCAAAGTAGCAACAATAATAAGAAAGTTTTAATCCCAAACTAATAGGGGTGAATCATTTTTCTCCATTCAACTCTGTTTTGAGTCATATTTTTGTAGGATGCAAAAATTCTAATTCTTTCTTTATCACTCCCTCCTATTGATTTTTGGTCAGCCTTTCCTTTTTTTTTCCTCTTCATGTATCAAGTCACTCTTCCGCAAGGTGCATTTCTAGTTGTACATGTCTAAACTATTTAAAATTTATCGAAGCAGAGGATTAAAATTTAGATTCCAATATCCTGTTGGAGGTACCAATTCCAACCTAACCTGATGGCACTCCTCATCCATTCCCCACCACTACCCCCACCCTTTTGCGTCCAATGATTTTTTGCAACCCCCAGCTGCTAAGCTCATTTTTCTTATAGTTAAATTTCTACTTATGGAGTTCTTTTGATGTCTATGGATTTCTATAGCTATCAATCCATCTATATGCCTCTCTTGGTGTGGTAATGACATGGGTGCATTATGTTCAAGAAGTGGCAGAAGTGGCACTTGTCTTTTTATGTACTTTAACTTACACTTGAAAGAATTAAATCCTTAAGGAGCCCTGAACTATAGTTGCACTATAATTTCTCATTTTTAGATATCTATTGTGGTCATGAGAATCCATGTCAATGGCCTAAATTTTTTTTGGAGGTTTCTTTGGGCAAACCCTTAACAACTTTTCTATGTTCCAGCATTACTTTTATTATTAGCCATTGATCTATTTAAGGCAATTCCTTCCTCAGAGAGGTTTCTTGCCTAATTATAAAATGCCAAACTATCCCAATGAACTCAATGGCTAAGCAACACCAAAATTGAGGAAATTTTCCTGGCTGATCAAAGTTCTTCAATCTAGGTCTTGACTCTCTTTTCCTCTTATTAGTGTGTTGTTACTAAGGAGGGAGGATTGAGTTAAAAATCAAATGTTGATAAGGAAACTGTCACTAATGGAGCCCTTTTCAAGCCAAATCTTGCTAGAGTTAAAACAAAACCCTAAAGCTGCCACTTATCTCCTTGATATTCTATGATGTTTTGCTCAAGAATCCCTTCGAATCAAGGGACCCCTACAAAAAGAAGAAATTGTATTTTACTGCCAGAATGCAGTAAAAGAACATGTTCAAGGGGCTAATTAAACAATTCTAGCACAGTCACATGTATTAGGCTTCAAGGTATCAATTTGCAATGTCATTCTGATAATGGTTCTAACTCTCCAATTTTGTTGTAACATCAAATAATAATTCAGTACACAATTTATTTTTCCTTGCTTAATCAAATTGTAGCCTTATTTAGCTAATGGATAGGGAGTATAGTTTACTTTTTTTGATGTTTTAAGATTCTTAATGCAGTTACATTTAGATATCATGTTATAACCATATGTTTTGATGGTCTATTTGATGAAACTGCAAAATTCCATTGATCTATACTGTGCTCTCCAATCTCCAGTTACAGTTTTGATATCTGATCAGTATGCCGTCATACTGGTTGTACTGGTACTATAGTGGTATTGGTACAGGGATTATACCAGATAGACTGTACTATGTTAGAATTTTACTGGTATGCCTCTCAGAATTGGTATGCCTCTCAGAATTGAGACGGCAAACCATGGTTAAACTATATTTCTTTTCTTTTATGTTTTTGTAATTCAGAGACAGTCCACTGCCTGCTATCAAAATACATTTGTTTAATCTTATGTTTCCTAATTATGTATACATTTTGTAATTGCAGGAATTGAGTCTGTTTATTGGTGGGATGGTCAGGTAGGGTTCCAATATTCAAAATAAAAATTGGTTCTATTTGGCAATTATTAATTTTTATGCACCATTAATTTGCCAGTTAACCAGTACTTGGCATCAATCATTCCATGTACCCTTGTATCAACACGCTTTATAAACTCATTCAGCCACAAGCCCAAGCATTGTATGTATACAATCGCTATGCGTTGGGAAAAGTCATCAATTGTAGCCAATAAATTTCTACAAACTGTGAGATATGCAACCTTAGTGAAATGACATGGTGCATCCCGCAATGATTCTGATGTCAAATCATTTGATGCCTCACAATTTTACCAACAAAAGAAAAAGGGTAAATAAGAGGCCTGAATACTTTGTTTGACTGGATTGCATGACTTATTTATCATAAAATCTATTTTTTCAGGTTCAAACAGATTCTGAGGAATTGCTCATAATAAAGACGAGGGAATCGCTTCTGAATGCCTTGACTGACCATGTTAAAGCCAACCATGAATATGAGTAAGCTCCATTCTGAACACAGGGCACCATGTAATCAAGGGCCAATCTCTTAGATTATGCTACATTAAATGCAATAACTATAGGGGTGGATACATTTGTTGCATTCTGATAGTAATAGTGCAGACTGGACTCTAGCTAGGCACCTGATTTCTATAAACTAATATTTACAGTGTCCCGGAAGTGATTGCTTTGCCCATCACTGGTGGCAACCTGAAGTACCTTGAATGGATCAAGAACAGTACTAGAGAAATTTGAGACAACGAATGCGTAGAGATCTCTGAGTGCAGTACAGTTTGGGTGGTGTGACTGAAGTGCAGTACAGTTTGAGTAATAGAGACCGCTTCTTAAGTTATGCTCGATCCTATGTGGTTGGCATGCGTAATTTGGACGGCTAGAGACTAGTTTTCCTGGGATGTTCAATAAATAAATGCAATCCCCTTAAGTGCACTTCCCAAGTTTCTTAGCTCAAAACTTGTGTGGCAGTATATTTGTCATATCAAATGTCAATATTGTCTTTATATATGTATTTACCGAGCTATTACGTGGTGTGAGATTGTAAAGGCGTGTTTGTGAAGATGGTGCAACTCACTGATGGTCAGGGAACCGGGGATCACAAGCATCGAAGTTACATTAAAATGGATAATACCGAATCATAAAAACGTTTTTTTTTTTGGGGGGGCCAGTGGATATGATTTTTGACCAACTCAGATGAAAGATTTGTCTTCAAGGTTCTTGTCAAATCTGATGAAGGGAAGAGCAATAGGAGAACGTGAAAAGAGTTGATGGTTATTGGGTTTTCGCTCCCTGGGGAGAATGTTTTAACATTTGTTGTTAAATGTTTGGTGTGCTAATAAGAAAGGCCAAAGGATCGCAATCCAAATGTACCAAATTGTGCCTTTTAATGGAGTGGGTCTGAGAAAAATTGTAGTATTTTGTTAGGTGAAGTTCACTGCATGGGTTAATGGTATAAATTTTGTTCATTACTCAAATAAATCATATTCTAAGGTAACTGACTGAAATAAGATCTTAGGACTTTTTTGGCATCACTGTTTTTTTTTTTTTTCTGTTTTTGTTTCTATATAAATTAGTGAAATATTGTGTAGAGCTTGACATTGAAGACCGCTTTTGTGCGGGACTTTTGTTATCCCTAACCGTTATCCCTTTTATTTTTTAACGCAACAAAGTAAACACAGTAGTTCGGTCTCAAATTTTGACAAATATGATTGCATAATATTTTGAGTCAGACATTCAGGAAGGTAGTATAACAAAAGGAGACGCCATGTTTTACAAAATCTCGTGTTACCTTTTAATTGAAGAGTAACATAGCAGGGAAAAGAGAGAGAGAAGGGATGGCGGAAGACGGAAGCCGGTCAGCGCCTGGAATCTGGATCCACGTTGGAGGCTAAGGGACGGGGTTCCTCTGCTTCCCACCGTCAACCAAAGAAACAAGGCTTCAAGTCTTGGGCATCTGTGGTGCGACAATTTTCATTGTCATTGAAGATCAGTCGAGTTTCTGCTGAAGATGCTGAGAAACTTCAGTCTCATTTTTAAGAAAATGGTGCAGTTTGAAGATAGAATCTGCAGGAGGCAACGGTAAAATGAAAGTTAGTAGTCACTGATAGAATCATTGGTTGAAGATTCAGTTTAGAATTGAAGGATAAGATGGCAGTTGTCTGAAGATTTTGAAGTGTTTCCCATAAAATCAGATCTTTTTGTATTTTGATTCCACAAGGAAGCAGCTTTATTAAAGGTTACTACAAAAAGACCATGGAGTGTGGGTGATCATCTGCTTGCTTTAGAGCCTTGGCATCCAAATTTCAAGGCTTCAAAAATCCTAATACGGCGGGTTATAGTTTGGATGCAGCGGAAGGAACTATCATTGGAGTTTTGATAAAAGAAAAAAGTTTGGAGATTGCTTTGGTGGCGGCAGAGACTCCTCCATGGATTGAGAATAATACAAATATTTTGCAATTTTATAATTTGTAAGAGTTTGTGTTTCAATGGACATCGAGGAGCCATTAATCCAAGGAGTTGATCTTTTGGGTGGCTATGGGGAGGAATCTTTTTGAAAAACTTTCTCCTGTGAAGGTATTCCAATATATTGTTTTGAATGTGGGAGGGTAGGTCATGTGATTGTAAGTTCGACTGCTTTACTAACTTTAGGCATGAGTTCATTTCTCGTAACCTGCAACCCTAAGCTCGAACCCTAGGCAATTTGGCAAGGCTGTAGTAACTAGGGTGGCTTTGATTCTATGGTCATAAAGTTAGGTGATATTTCAGGTAATAGCCATGATCGGCTGGGAGAGAAAAGGATAATTATTCAAAATTTAAGTCAGGCTCAGCAAAATATTGATCCAGAAGGAAAGTTCAAAAGGCAAGAAAGTTTTGAAAGATTGACCGTCAAAAGTTTTGCCTCTCTTGATTGCAGTTATGGTGGACTTATCTTTGGATGCGGTGACTGAAGCCAAAGTAACTATTATGTTGATTGATGACCCAAAAGGTAAGAAGAAAGAAGATTAGGGAGGAAGGTTTTCCGGATCAAGTGATGGATGGGGCATCTAGTCAGGTTATTAGGGATGAACTTAAAAGGGTCGAAGATCTAATTTTGCCTTTGAAGTTGACCTTTTGACCTGTGAACAGTCTACTTCTTTAGGCTCACTTAAGAAGAATGGGAAACATGCTAGAGCCTAGAAGACTGAATCTGGTTTTAACCTAGAATTAAAGTTGAAAAAGACTTTGTACATCGCCCCCGGTGCAGCAAGGCCTATGTGGGCTGCACCGCCTCTTCTGATTGGTCCACGTGGCTCCTACATGGATGACCTGCCGGGTAGTATGGCTCTGCTTTGATGTTATGTTCTGAATATGACGGCCATTTAAAGCAGTTCGCTTTTTTTTAAAATTAGCGTATGGACAAAAATGCCCTTTTCCTCCATTCTAGTGCTATTTTACGTTGAATTTCATCTGTGCAAGAAGAACTCTCTTTCTTCCCCGGTCGAAAGAAAATATTTCAGCTTCGAGACTGGAAAACCTGGCTACTGGAGTCTTTGTACAAAACTTCTGGAGGAAATGTCATCCGCAGCACAAAGTAAAAAGTCTTTCTTCCCACTTCTTTCTAAAGCTCCTTTATTACACCAACCATTTTTCTGGTTAGAGTTAGTTAATGCGTGACCAAACCGTTTAATGCACAGGTAACTTCCTTAGAACAAATAGTTATGACATTCTGGGAGTCATAACTGTTTAGAGTTTACTGTTTTGTAAGCACGAATGTCATACTCTTTTAACTAGGATGTTATACTTCATGAACTGGGGTGTCGTCATAGTGGTTCGGCCTATATTCCCGTTATTTCCTATCCATATAGCTCTAGTGTCGTTGTTAAAGCTATGACACCCCTGATATACTGTTAAGACACCGTAGTTACAAGCCTAGGACACCCGTGCTCCAAACGAATGCTGGAGAAAAGCCTCGCGACACCGTAGTTACAACGCTACGACACCCATGCTTATAACCTTCGCGATCTTCGTATGTTGCTTTCCGGGGTGTCGTAGCTTGTTCTATGGGGTGTCTTTAAATGCTATAAAGGGTGTGTCGTGCTTATAAATGACGCTGGAGAGCAGGCCCGCGACACCCCGTATGAAGAACAATCCCCGCGACACCCCGCTTTAACAGTCACGTCATCGGTGTCGTCGCCTTAAAGCTAGGGTGTCGTCAGATGAGAACTGGGGTGTCGTTAACAGCCTGAGTCGGTGCTGTCGTCGTTCACGACACCCCAGTTGAAACTTCACGACACCCTAGCTCTCATCTGACGACACCCGTGCTTATAACTGATCACGGTGAGAAGGCCGCGATACCCAAGTTACTAAAATTTATTTTTATTCATCACAAAAGAAAAGAAAAAAAGTACATGAGCCCTCACTGGGGCTTGTCATCTGCTTCGGTCGCTGCCGAGCTCGGCTAACTGGCGATCTGGAGGGACTCTACTTGCCCCTCCAGCCGGCTGTTGGCCCGAAGCAGGACCTCGATCTGTCTCGTTGAAACGGCCATGTATTGCTCGGCCGCCCTGTGGAGTCGCTCGCTGTTTGCGAGCGACTCTGCAAAGACCTCCAAATCGATGGTTACTGTTGTGCGGCGGCTCCCAGGGGGGCCAGTCGATCGCCCCTCGCCTCTAGAAGCCATATCAGTATCAAAAAATTTGGAAGATCAGCTGAAAAGGTGATGAACGATGGCATTCCCCCATCCATATTTAAGGTACTCCTGGTGGGTGTTTCGATTGCCACGTGCCACCATCTCAGTGGGCGGTTCAAGGAATCGAAGCGTGCGCCCCCCCCCCTCGATGAGTTTCGGGGATGGGGAACAGAAGAGAGTTTCGGGAAGCCAAATACCCGGTTACCGTAGTAAGTTTTACGTCGTCTTAAGAGGAAACCTCACGACACCCAAGGATGATTTGGATTTCGGCCAAACTCCTTGCGACACCCCACTTGAAACCTCACGACACCCTAGCATCAATGCTACGACACCCGTGCTTAGAACTGACCACGGAGAGAATCCCCGCGACACCCCAGGAGAATTGGATTTCGGCCGAAACTCCTTCGAGACACCCCTGTTGAAAGCTCACGACACCTAGCTTTAAGGCCGACACCCGTGCTTAGAATTGACCACGAGAATCCCCGCGACACCGTGCTTGAGACACCCTAGCACCACACACCCGTGCTTAGAACTGACCATCCCCGTGACACCCCAGGAGAATTGGATTTCGGCCGAAACTCCTTCGAGACACCCTGTTGAAAGCTCACGACACCCTAGCTTTAAGGTGACGACACCCGTGCTTAGAACTGACCGCGCGGAGAATCCCCGCGACACCCCAGGAGAATTGATTTCGGCCGAAACTCCTTCGAGATACCCCTGTTGAAAGCTCACGACACCCTAGCTTTAAGGCGACGACACCCGTGCTTAGAACTGATCATGAGAATACCCGCGACACCCCTTGTCGAATTCGGCCGAAACTCCTTCGCAACACCCAGTTGAAATCTCATGGCACCCTAGCACCAATGCTACGACACCCGTGCTTAGAACTGACCGCAGGAGAATCCCCGCGACACCCCAGGGAGAATTGGATTTCGGCCGAAACTCCTTCGAGACACCCCTGTTGAAAGCTCACGACACCCTAGCTTTAAGGCGACGACACCCGTGCTAGAACTGATCACGGAGAGAACCCCCGCGACACCCCTTGTCGAATTCGGCCGAAACTCCTTCGCGACACCCAGTTGAAATCTCATGACACCCTAGCACCAATGCTACGACACCCGTGCTTAGAACTGACCGCGCGGAGAATCCCCGCGACACCCCAGGAGAATTGGATTTCGGCCGAAACTCCTTCGAGACACCCCCGTTGAAAGCTCACGACACCCTAGCTTTAAGGCGACGACACCCGTGCATTAACAGTGAACCCACGGGTGTCGTCGCCTTAAAGCTAGGGTGTCGTCAGATGATAACTGGGGTGTCGTATTGTTTTAACCTTCGTGTCCTAAATCCTAATCCTTTGTCAGCATATATTGACAACTAAATCTATGGATATCATTGTTCATGACTGCGTGCCTATATTTTCACAGTTGATGCTGAAATTGTAGATCGGAAAGAAATCGATAACACTCCCGGCCGTGCACCTTCACCTGTCGCTCCAAATGCAGTGGATGATATTGTAGTTCCTCAAACTGGAATGGAATTCAATTCAGCAGATGATGTATATACGTTCTACAATGGATACGCGAGTTGGTTTTGGAATCACAACAGTGTGTAGCAGGGCCAACAACAAAAAATAACTTTGCTTCAAGCACCTGGCGTGTTGGAGG
Organism: Calamus simplicifolius; assembly: GCA_900491605.1. Lineage (NCBI taxonomy): Eukaryota > Viridiplantae > Streptophyta > Magnoliopsida > Arecales > Arecaceae > Calamus > Calamus simplicifolius. The sequence continues at coordinate 2,005 of UESW01002535.1, read as the reverse complement.
CAAGGAAAATCTAGAAAATCAGAGAGAGTATGAATCATAGGGATACTGGGAAAGTTGATTGTATGGCATCCATAAAAGCAAGACTGAATGCTACAAGTGGTAAGTGGATATTGGATGAGGTTTCTCTAGAACATAACCATGGGATGTCCATAACATCAACTGGTTATCTACGGTCGCATAGGAGGATCAGCACACCAGAGAAGGCAGAGATCAGCAATTTACATGCCGTGAATGTTCCTGACGACTCAGATATACTCTGCCATAGCAAGGAGAAAAGGGGGCAGAAGACAATTGGATTTCACCGAGAAGGATGCTCGTAACTTCATTTGTCGCGAACGTCAGTCTAAGCTGAAAGAAGGAGATGCTCAGTCGATGGTAATTCATTTCGCCGAAATGCAACTCAGAAATCCCAATTTCTTCTATTCCTTAGACCTCAATGATAATGGTCATCTGAGGTCTGTCTTCTGGATTCATCCAAGGTCAAGATTGGCATGCACATACTTCGGTGATGTTCTAAGCTTTGATCAACGTACTTGACAAACAGATATCAAATGCCTTTTTGTCCATTCGTTGGGGTCAACCATCATGGACAGTCCACCTTGCTTGGATGCGCATTGTTGTCTGATGAGAGTACTGAGACATATAAATGGGTTTTTCAGACATGGCTGGATGCAAATGGTGGTCAAGCACCTATTGCCATAATAACTGACCAAGATAAGGCAATCGAGGCTGCTGTCAAAGAAGTTTTTCCTAACACACGACATCGATTTTGTCTTTGGCATATATTGAAGAAGATACCTGAAAAGATTGGCCACATTTGCACGGCAAATCCCAAGTTTATGGTTGATTTCGATGAGGCGATATATGATTCATTGACCATACAGTCATTCGAGGAAAGGTGGGCACATGTTATGGAGAAATATAAGAATGCAAGTCTATAGATTGGTTCAATGTCCTTTACGAATGTCGGGATAAATGGGTCCCAGTTTACCTAAAGGATACATTCTTCGCAGGTTTGTATGTCCTTGTCTTTGGTTCATGTTCGCATTAAACGATTTATTTTTGTTGACAAAATTTTGAATAGGGATGTCATCTTCACAAGGAGCGAGGGCATTAATCACTTTTCGATGAGTTTTAAATTCGAAGATAACCTAACGGAGTTCATAAGTAAGTACGAAGATGCATTGGAAAAAAGATACGAGCCAAAATGAGGAAGATAATAGGACGTTGCAAACGATTGCTTTCCTAAAGACATCATCACCTTTGAGAGACAGCTGCAGGAAGGTATACAAGGCGCATTTCAAAAAATTTTAGAATGAGATCCTTGAAATGGCTGCATCAAATACAAAATTGATCAAGGAAGCTAGCAATAGTTGTTTTATATTCCGTAAAGTCGTATGAAAGGATTGAAGTCGATGGAATGGGCAAGGAGATGATCAAAGATTATATCGTGTCATACGATAGAAATATTGAGGATGTCCAATGCCAGTGCCGATCCTTTCAGTTCAAGGGGTACCTGTTTAGGCATGCCCTAATTGGTTCTTCATCAAAGTGACGTATTGTTTACCAAGATAAATACTTCTTGAAGAGATGGTGCAAGGACATGAAATGCAATTCGACGAATTCGACTGCAATACTGAGGGTTATGATAAAAGCACACGAAAATCATAGGTACGCAGTGACAATTTTTTAATTGAAATGTCTTAATATTTGTTTCGTTAATATTGTTATGATTGTAGATATAGTTTGCTGAGTCATTGATACGAAGCTCGCAGAGATAGCCTCCATGTCTGAAGATGCATTTAATGTAGTGATGGATGGTCTAACACCTATATTCAAAATTGCCGTGGATGCCAACTGTGCAGCTAACCACGTACAGATCTTGTAATTCAAGATCCTGAACAAATTAGGACGAAAGGTCGCCCGAGAGAGAACAGATTAAAGAGTGGAGTCGAGAAGAAGTCAAAACGATCAGGAAAAAATCAGGTCAAGGAAAGAGCTGCTT
>UESW01002534.1:162081-202793 GCA_900491605.1 Calamus simplicifolius | reverse complement strand
GGGCAGGCAATGCTTCTAAGAGGCCGCGGGAAGCTGGGGGGATAGATTTTGTAATTCCCTTCTTCGAGAAGGATCTAGAGGGGGTAGATAATCCGAATGATGATAGCGTCGTCGTATCGATGACAATCACAAAACACCCTGTACAAAGGATCCTTATTGACAGTGGAAGTTTGGTTGACGTCCTTGGTTACGATGCTTTTGTCCGAATGAGCTTGTCCCCTGAATCTCTTCGGCCTATGGCCATGCCCTTAATGGGCTTCACCAGAGACTCAGTTAGAGTTGAGGGAGAAATCACCCTACCCATCACAGCTGGAATGCCGCCACGATAAAGTACTATCCTCATCAAGTTCCTAGTCGTCAGGGTCCCTTAGCCTACAATGCAATTCTCGGGCGGCCTGGCCTGAACCTCCTGGACGCTGTCATCTCCACCAAGCAGTTGCTAGTCAGGTTCCCCACTAACCAAGGAGTGGGGGAGATGCGCGGGGAAAGGAGCTGAGTGCCATCTTGTTACCATGCAGCCTCTAGCCCGCAGGCTACGGTCGCACCATTGGAGTCTGAGTCACTGAACCCTAGAGAAGTGGAGAGGTGGAGGGAGCCGGCTGAGCGTCTGCTGACATTTTTGCTTGGGGAAGACCCGACGAGGATGGTCCGAGTGGGAGGACTCCTCTCAGATGAGGCGAGAGGTCGATTACTCGCCTTCCTTCATGCCAACTCAGATGTTTTTGCTTGGTCAGCGACAGACATGCCCGATGTACCACCAGAGGTAATTACCCACCAGCTCAATATCAACCCGCAATATCGATCGATCAGGCAGAAGAAGAGAAGCTTTGCTCCTGAGCGGCAAAGGGCTATTGACGAGGAGGTCGGCAAGCCGATCATCGCTAGTCACATCCGAGAGACCCGCTATTCGGACTGGCTGGTGAACATAGTGATGGTCCGCAAGGCCAACGGGAGCTGAAGGATGTGCGTGGACTTTACCGACCTGAACAAGGCATGCCCTAAAGATAGATTCCCTCTACTGAGGATCGACCAGCTGGTGGATGCTACGTTCGGCCATGAAACCCTGAGCTTTATGGATGCTTTCTTGGGGTACAATCAAATCAAGATGCACCCGACGGACGAAGAAGCTACTTCCTTTGTGACAGAGAAAGGCATCTATTGTTACAAGGTGATGCCCTTCAGGTTGAAGAATGCTGGAGCCACATATAAAAGGCTAATGAATAGAGTCTTCAAGGGACAGATCAGATGCAACATGGAGGTATACGTGGATGACATGTTAACAAAGAGCGTCCGTGCTGAAGACCATGTCAAAGACTTGGTGGAAACCTTCAACAACCTCCGCCGCTACTAGAAGAGACTCAATCCCCGCAAGTGCGCCTTCGACGTCGCAGCTGGTAAATTTCTGGGCTTCTTGGTGACCCAGCAAGGGATTGAGGCAAACCCAAACAAGATCTGCACCATCCTAGACATGAGGCCTTCGGCCAATAAAAAAGAGGTGCAGCGTCTAACCAAAAGAGTGGCGGCCTTAAGCCATTTTCTATCAAGGTCGGCTGAGCGATGTTTGCCTTTCTTCAGGGCACTACAGAAGGTGAACGGCTTTGAGTGGACGGAGGAGTGTCAAAAAGCCTTTGAGGGGTTGAAGGAGTTCTTGTCGACCCCGCCACTACTATCAAAGCCCACAAAAGGAGAAGACCTCTTTGTATATCTTGCCACCTCCGATAAGGCAGATAGCTTGGTCCTTGTCCGAGTGGATCCTGACGAAACACAGAGACCGATTTACTACACCAGCAAAGTACTTCATGATGCAGAGACCAGGTACACCCATACCAAAAAGATTATCTTCGCACTAATAGTCTTCGCTCAGCGTCTCAGGCCATACTTCCAAGCCCATCCAATCATGGTGCTCTCAGACCAACCGTTAAAGGCAATTTTGTCCCATCCTAACACCTTCGGTCGGCTAGCCAAATGGGCGCTCAAGCTGGCAAAATTCAACCTAGCGTTCCAACCTAGATCGGCCATGAAGTCACAAGTCTTGGCAGACTTCCTGGTTCGAGTGCATTTGGCCCGAGGAGCGGTCCAAAAGCTTTGACAAACCGCCCTATACCCCTAAGGTGGTGGCAGAGGAGTGGATCCTCCACGTGGACGGTACATCAAACTCCCAAGAGAGCGGAGCGGGAACGGTAGTGGAGTATATGCCCTTCATTTTCTTTCCCCTTCCACTAACAACTAGGCCGAGTATGAAGCCATGCTGGCTGGGATGAGACTCACCCATGAGCTCAAGGTGAAAAAACTCAGAGCTTTCACGGACTCTCAACTCATTTCGGGTAGGTTGCTGGAGAGTTCGAGGCCAGGGACACCACCATGTCCCGCTATTTGGGTAAGGTCCGAGCGGAAGCCTTGCACTTCGCCTGCTTCAATGTCAGTTACATTCCAAGGGGCAAGAATGCTAGGGCTGATGTGCTCTCCCGCCTGGCGACATCAACCGACGGAGCCCTGGGGCAAACATATGTGGAGCATCTGGAGGTCCCAAGCATTGAGGCTGTGAAGTCCTACCAGTCGACTCAAGGCCCGCATGGACTGAAGTTTACATCCAGTATCTCACCAACGGCATCCTTCCAAATGACCCTATGGAGGCCAAACTGCTCAGGCAGCGAGCCCCCAGATTCCTAGTGTCGGATGGACAGCTATATCGCAGATCCTTCTCCCACCCACTCTTGAAGTGTGTTGGCCTTGCAGACGCTGACTACATACTCCGAGAGATCCATGAAGGCATATGTGGGAACCATCTGGGGGGCAGGGCACTAGTACACAAGACTTTGCATCAAGGGTACTATTGGCCTACCATGAATGGGGATGTAGCCGAGCTAGTCCAAAAGTGCGACAGCTGCCAGCGACACGCCAATGTCCAGCAGCAACCAACCTCCCAGCTGAGCCCCTTGTTGGTCCCATGGCCTTTCGCCCAGTGGGGAATAGACATCTTGGGGCCATTCCCCACAGCCTTTGGCCAGCGAAGGTTCTTACTTGTCGCCATCGATCACATCACCAAGTGGGTCAAGGCCGAAGTACTAGCGAAGATCATCGAGAGCAAGGTAAGGTCTTTCTTCTGGAGGTCTATTATCTGTCGGTTCGGGATACCCCATACCCTCATCACCGATAATGGCCGACAGTTCGACAACACCCCCTTCAGAGAGTTCTGCACCGAGTTGGGCATCCGACAATGGTTCACCTCAGTAGCCCATCCACAGACAAATGGAGCAGCCGAGGTAACCAATTGCACCATCCTTCAAGGGCTTAGAGCACGGCTTGATGATTTCAAAGGAAGATGGGCAGACGAGCTCCCCAGCGTGCTATGGGCCTACTACACAATACCTCGGATTCCCATGGAAGAGACCCCCTTTTGTCTAGTGTTCGGGTCCGAGGCGTCATCCCTGTAGAGATCGACGTGCCAAGCCTTCGGGTGGAGTCATTCAGTGAGGAGGACAACCTGGGCCGATTGAGATCCAACCTCAATCTCGTCGAGGAGGCACGAGATCGGGCACGACTTAAGATGGCAGCCTACCGCCAAAAGGCCGCCAGGTACTACAACACCTGTGTCCGTGCCAGGACGTTCCTCCTAAGGATCTGATCCTCAGGAGAGCCGAAGTTTCAAAACCCGCCGAAGGGGGCAAGTTGTCTCTTAATTGGGAGGGACCCTACTGGGTCAAAGGAGCGTACTGAATCGAAGGACTCGCGGGACTCCATTCCCTCGAACCTGGAACTCGGACAACCTCTGCTGATACTACCAATGATGTATGCAACAAACTGTTTAGGTTTGGATGCCTCACCTTTTTATCTCATTAAAATAAAGACTACCTTGAATATTTCATCTTCTCTCAATTAACAAAGATGTCCGAATGTACCAACTCAAAGCCCAACTCCGGTCGGCACTTGAAGACCGAGTCCAACAGGGTCGGCCTCAGCTGATCCCAAGCATCGGCACTCGAAGACTGAGTCCAGCAGGGTCAGCCTTAGCCGACCCCAAGCATCGGCACTCCAAGCCCGACTCTGCTCGGCACTCGAAGACCGAGTCCAGCGGGGTCGGCCTCAGCTGACCCCAAGAGTCGCACTCCAAGCCCGACCCCGATCGGCACTCGAAGACCAAGTCTAGCAGGGTCGGCCTCAGCCAACACCAAGCGTCGGCACTCCAAGCCCGACTCCGATTGGCACTCGAAGACCGAGTCTAGCAGGGTCAGCCTAAGCCGACCCCAAGCGTCGGCACTCCAAGCCCGACTCCGGTCGGCACTCGAAGACCGAGTCCAGCAGGGTCTGCCTCAGCCGACCCCAAGCATCGGCACTCCAAGCCCGACCCCGGTCGGCACTGAAGACCGAGTCCAGCAGGGCTGACCCCAAGCGTTGGCACTCCAAGCCCGACTCCAGTCGGGACTCGAAGACCGAGTCCAGCAGGGTCGGCCTCAGCCAACCCCAAGCGTTGGCACTCCAAGCCCGACTCCGGTCGGCACTCGAAGACCGAGTCTAGTAGGATCGGCCTCAGTTGACCCCAAGCGTCGGCACTCCAAGCCTGACCCCGGTCGGCACTCGAAGATCGAGTCCAGCAGGGTCAGCCTCAGCCGACCATGAGCGTCGGCACTCCAACCCAACCCCCGTCGGCACTCGAAGACCGAGTCCAACAAGGTCAGCCTCAGCCGACCCCAAGCGTCGAGGCCGACCCCAAGCGTCGGTACTCCAAGCTCGACTCCGGTCGGCACTTGAAGACTGAGTCCGGCTTGGTCCCCCATGGTCAGCTCCGAGCATCAGCACTTGGGGTCCGACCCTAGCGGCCAACGGGCGACAAACATAAAGTGTCAGCATGTAGAGCATAGTTGTCACTCGGCGCTCGCTCAACCATGCCGGTAAGGCAAGTCCGACAATGCGAGGTACGAAAAATATATGGAATAAAATATGCAAGCGTTCAGAAAAAAAACCAAAGATTCAAATGGAAGATCCATTTCATTACTCAAAAAGGTCTTACAAACGCCAAGGTAAATCAGACTTCAATACAAAAAGAAAAGTTATAGGAGGGTAGGCCCAGCCTTGGCCAACACTGACTCACAATCGGCCGGTTCCCGCTCGGCCGGCATCAACCCATCGCCGATCGGACCCGCCAATGCACCGAACTCCTCGGCCACATCGTCTGGTTCAACATTATCGATTCCAGTGAGGCTGTAGATGTGGTCGACCTTCTCCTTCCCATCATGGAAGCCCAAGATATAGGAGCCGATGGTGGCAACGGCCAACTCATCTCCAAAGGCAGCGGACCTCCGAAAGTCTTCCACTGCTCTGATAATCACTTCCTTGGCGGTGGCGGCCCTCTCTTTGGTAGCTTCAACCTTCTTCTTAGCTGTCGTGGCCCTCTCTTCGGCAACTTCAGCCCTTTTCTTGGCTGTCACGGCCGCGGCTTCGCTCTCAACCACCCAAGCCCCCATCAGTTGGGCAGACTCCTCGGCACCAGTGGCCCGCAGCTCTGCTGACTGCACCTTGAGGCAGAGGAAGTCGATCCATAAATCCTGGGCATGAATGGTCACCCTGGCGGCTTCTAGCATATCGCCGGTGGCTCGTGCACTCTCTTGCTCTGCTACCGTCTGGCATCGGAGCTCCTCTACCTCTGCAGCCCTCTCTTCCTGCTTGGCCAGGGCTGCCTCCAGCAGATGCTTGATCTCCTCCAGTTCAGCTCGGCCAGCATGAGCCGCCTCCAATGCCACCTCAGCCACCTTGGCGCGGGTCTTCGCCTTGCCAAGCTCTGACTAGGTCTGGCAGAGATGGGTGTCACTATGGTGAAGGACCTCCCTTATGATGGCGAGCGAGTTAGTCGCCTGCATAGAAGATCCCTGTCAGGAGGGCTCAAAGTGTGAACCCAAGGAATAAGGGAGTGCGAACTTACCCACAGCTGGGCCATGAAGGCCTCTTAGAAGAAGGACGTGGCCCCCTGACGATGGAGTTCCCCCTGGAACTCAAGAAGGCAGAGTTGTGCCATCAACCTCTCCGCCCTCTGACCCTGGTTCATAAGAGAAGGCTGGGAGGGGATTGCCTCGATTCCGCCGCCCCCAGCCCAAACCTGTGCCGAGGTCGCGATCACTGCGTCCAAGGCTAGGGGTGCCTCCTCTGTTGGTGGCCCTCGAGCCCTGGCCGCCCATCCTCTCGCTCGCCCGCCGATGGGCCTACCCCTGAGGACGGCCCAACCCCCGGGCCGACCTGCTCCATGCTCGGGGGGTTGATCCTGAGGCTGGGAGGTCGGAAGAGCCGGCTGCATGGGTCGAGCTGGAGGTCAGGTCGGAACCGAGACCAAGGCTGCTGCCTCAGCCCCTCGGCTTCGCTTGCAGCCCTCCTCACTACGTCGTCTTGCGGCCTCATGTTTGCACGTTCATCAGGACGGTCAGTCCCGTGCACCAAAAAAAAGGGGAGAGACTCGATCTTCACCACCGCTGGGGAAGGCACTTGCTAGTCGGAGATTCTCCTCTGATAGTAGGTCCTTGAAGCTAGGGATCTCAGTCGACAACAATTGGTGGAAGGCCTCGTCATCCCTCGGCACCACGGAGTTGTTCTTGTTTGGGCTGTCGTTCGGATCCCCCAACTCGGCCTCGCTCCCTCGAGGTCGTCAAAGAAGAAGCGGGTCTTCCACCTCTTGATAGAGGAAGGAAGACCCAGTCGAAGAGCTCGGGTGGGACGAGGGTGGAACATCCACAAGCCCGCCTGGCGGCGAAGGAGGTAGAGTGCTCAGAAGAGGGTGACTCTGGGTTCTAAGCCCTGAAGGCGATACAGAACGAGGAAGGAGTAGATCATGCGGATGGAGTTTGGAACTAGCTGAGATGGCATCAGCTGGACCTATCCAACAGGCTGACTATAAACGGGTGATGTGGTAGGCGAAGGCCAGCCCTAAGAAACGCCTCATACAGAGCAACCCTCCCTGGTCGGGAAGAGATTACCCTATCATCGGGCGTTGGGAGGAACAACCTAAGGTTGGACAGGATGCCATACAAGACCCTAAGTTTGGCCAGTAATTTCCCGGTGATGGTGGAGATGGATCCCTTGGGGGTGTCTTTCCTAAACTTGGGAGGAGAACCAGCGGCAACCGGGTGGTCCCTAGTGGGGGCCCCTTCGATGGTCTGCCGCTGTGACAAGGGAATCCGGTCCATGGTGGAGCCAGAGCTAGAAGAAAGGGAGAAAGCAGAGGGAGTCGAGGAAGGTCGTAGCTGTGAGGATGCAACACCGACCGAAGCCGGGGCAGAGGACCACGAATCTACCAAGGAAGACATGGGAGAGGCAAAGGCACGGGAAGACTAACCTAGAAAGGACACTGAAGACGGAAGGAGGCAGGTGAAGCTCGAGCAAGGAGCAGACTCGGGAGGGAAGGCTCTGGAAATGAGTCGTTCGCAGAGCGCTCCTCTCTTTTGAACTACCCTGCCCGACACAGCCTGCCACGTGTTCGTTCCTTAGAGGGGAGGTCACCTTGGCGGGAGCCTAGGGAGCAAAGTACGAAGCGCTCGACCAATGACGGGACGTTGGCCATTTCAGATCAATGATGGAAAGTGCCTTTTTAGGGGCCCGATGGGTTTTCCCCGAATCGAGGAAGATCCTCTCTAAAGCTTAGCAGTGGAGTGGTGTAAGCCACGTGCATCATCCAGCAGCCGGTGACTCATTGGGATTAGCCCCAGGATAATAGCGCGCCCCTTTCGCCATGTGGAGGAGGTGCCCACACCGCCTCAGGGCGGGAGGGCATCTAATGTGGCTGATCAAACCCATCGAAAGCAGACTTAACGGAAAGTGAATGTCATCTTCGATATAGCTCCAACCCAAGAGCTCCAGTCGGCCGAGGCCCCAGTCGACCTCAGCCCCAGTCGGCCTCGGCCCTAGTCGGTCTCGAACCCGGTCGGCCTCGGCCCCAATCGATCTCAGACCCCATCGGCCGAGGCCCCAATTGGCCCCAGCTCTAGTCGATCGAGGCCCCAGTCGGCCTCAGTTCCAGTCGACCTTGGCCCCAGTCGGCCTCGGACCCCGTCGGCCGAGGCCCCAGTCGGCTTCGACCCCAGTCGGCCTCAGCCCCAGTCGGCCTCAGCTTTAGTCGGCCTCGGCCCCAGTCGGCCTCAGACCACGTCAGCCGAGGCCTTAGCTTTGGGTCCACCTCAGTCTTAGTCCAACCCTTAGGCCTTGCTACGCCGCTACCCAGGCTCGCCCTCGGGGACCCCATGTGGCCCACCAATTGCCTATGGCGACCACGTGGTCCACTACCTACTACAGCAGCGCATGGCCGCAGCTCGTAACGGTACGAGCCTGACACGACTGTCCATCTGCCACCTGCAATGCCGCGCTCCATAGGTGACCGACAGGGCAAGACACCTCTGACATACTCAGTGTCGGTTATGATCTATCGCTGTCAGTTTTGCCCTCTGCCCGCTATCAGATAAGGCTGCCTTGAAATCAATCGCCTTTCGGAAGCGAGAAAAGGGGGCCTTCGAATAGGTATAAAAGCCTCCACTCACAATGAGGGAGGGATCTGAACTCAAGTTCTCTAGTTTCTATTCTCACCCCTTCATCTGTTCCCGAGCGACTTACTTGACCGTCGAAGGGTCCCCACTGAAGCATTCGATCTCCGGGGACTTATGTGCAGGGTTCTTGCTCGAGAAGGAGGATTCTCAGACCACCCTCTCAACCCGTCAAACCATCACCGTCAGCCTGACGTCCAAGGAGAGTTGCTAGGCGACAACATTACTCAACTATAAATAACAAAATGATGTGCAGTGAAATAAGACAATAAAATAGTTAGTGAACAGAACTAGTTTAACAAGATAAACCGTCATAACATTAATGAACTACTACCTTCACATGACAGCACAGACATGACCGGCATATGGAAGGCAAAAAGGGAAGATAACTAGAGTGAGAGTTACCCACACAAGAATTTATTATCTACTAAGCAAGCGACCTTCTAGTATAAAATCTTCTTTTCTTTTAAGATAAAGTATAGCTCTTTTGAAGATTGAAATGATAAGAAATAAAGATTCACTCTTTAGTAAAATAAGCAATTATTAGCTAGGGAAATGGACCAAGAAGTATTGGTCTAGATGATAAACCTTATGACCATACTAATAGCATCCAGCTTCGTGGCAAAAGCTTATGAGAAGAGATTTTAGCATATACTCATAAGGTTTAATTTTAGTTGAAGCACACCTAACTTGAAGTTGATAAATCATACTAGTGCAAAGGCAACCACTTTTCCTTTTAGGTCTTTCTAACTAAAGCACCTACAATTGCTTCAAAAGAAGCAAAATGAACCATTTGTATTAAGAATAAAATATCAAAAATCCCTAGACACCATATCACAAAATAATTAGGCAAGCAATACCTTGTGTCCGCTGCAAAATTGCATTGTCAAAACTGGTCAAATTTTGCATTCATACGTGAAAAACCTTTTAAGCTCTAGTCTGCAAGAACTCCACACAAAAATGAAGGATCAACCTAAAATTAATTAAATCCAGAAAAATTTCCTTCAAAGAAAAAAATCAATAACTGCTTCTAAAAACCTGCATACCCAGTACACATGAGGAATTTTGATGATGCTACTCTTTTTTAAATTTCTGGCTGCTCTCTCAAATTGTTTGCCTCTTGAATGAAATCTGCATAGCAACAAAAGCACAAAAGCTAATGGTCTATTATTTTGCCAAGCCTCATACCAACTGCACCAATTTTCAGGTGCAGCAGGCCAGTAGGCAAGTTGGGGAATGCCACCTAGAGGTTTTTGTGTATGCGTGCACACAAGTGCATGCATGTACATATTTATTTGTGTGTGTGCCTGTATGTGCCTGTGATCTAGAAGTAAATGCAATAGCTAGATTTCCTATATCCACACGCATGAACTTTTGTATATAAGAATTACCATGATAATTTTTTAGTTTCATGAATGAGGAAGAGATGCATTGTTGGAACCACCCAGAGAGTCAGATTTACATTTAATGGAACCACTCCAACACCCCTCCCCACACCCAAAAAAAAAAAAAAAGAAAAAAGAAAAAAAACATCTGCAGTAAATAAGAATATAATAGATCATAAGACTTGGTATGTCTTGGTTGAATGATTTGTACAACAATAACAACAACAACAACAACAAAGCCTTAATCCAAAACTAGTTAGATGAAATATCAATATATTACATGGAATTTCTATAATGTATACGGTCAACCAATTTAGACAAGAAGACAATTTAGCTTCAAGAATTACTGCATCTAATACATATACGAGCAATTTTCTAGTTAGGAAAATAACATTGTTTAAATCACTAAAAAGGCAGCATTTATGCGAGCCCAACAAAGCATAAACTTATTCCTGCCACTGCAATTCATCTCAAAATAGTGCGCAGGATTCCAAGAAGGCAGAAAAGTTTTGATTGATCAGATAACTAATGTGTATATTCTGGGAAGTTAAGCAGAATTTAATGTATTTAAATATAAGAGAAAGAACCTTATTGAATAAAGATGAAAGGTACATTATAGCTTAGGGAATAATTTAGCCTGGACCGTAGCCAAAACAGCAGGCTGGCCATCAGCCATCAAGGGAAGTTAGCAGAAATAAGATACAAAAGATTTGAAAGAGCAACCATTCCATAAGGCATATATAATGTTAGAAAAAACATGCATTGGAAGTTAAATGGTGAATGTAAAGCCATCTCAATGAACATTTTCCTAGTACTCACCAAGTTCCAAAGACATAGCCCCCTCAAATTCTGATACTAGTCGCTCAAACCTGTAATCGAGAAAAATCTATAGAAATAAAATACGGTGCTTTAAAGAAAAAATAACTATCCAAAATGCTCAAATCTATAAAGTATAAGAATCTATAGAATGTGTATTTGCCTCAATTTCAATTTTCGTCTTCTAGTTAGTGGACTTGTCCAGTGCCATGTAACATAAAATAGGATCCATCATATATCAAGTTAATTAAGTATTCTTTTACATGCTCATCTAACAAGTCAGGCACATCAACTACAAAGATTCTAGAGATAGTTGTCACAATTACTAAGTTTAAACAAGCTGTAGAACATCATTAATTTTGTTGCTTAACATTCGGATGTTGATATTATAGGGGAGGCAGGAATCTAATCATGTCATCAATTTTATACAAACGATCTTATTAGTATCAGCATAGGCAATTAAATTTACTAAAGGGAGCTGATCTAACATTTGAGTGGAGTCTCAGAGGAGATGATTTATTCATTGCACCATGCATTTCAATTCTTTGGCACATAAAAAGTTTGCAGGAGAGTATATGATGTGACAACACCTCTAGAGTACTTTGTCAGATCCATGGCATGGACGCATATAGGGTTTGGTGGGAGGAGGAGGGGGCAGGAGGTGCACGCAGTGTCAAATTTAAGCATGCATGATGACACTTTACTATTAATATACCTTTCTTTTAAAAACATAAATTCAAGCAATCTTTGTTCTAGGATTTAACAATACCATTAAAATTCAAGGGACACTAATAGGTCACAGAACAGACTAAAAAGATTATAAAGTTCAAGTCATTCAAACATTTCTGATTTTCTACCATCACCTCTTGTCTTTCCTCGTTTTCAAATACAATTAGTTTCTCTTCTATGCTCCAGTTTATGATGTGCCTATCAATCTATTGCTTTGCATGGCTATAATACCCTAACTAACCAGCAACTTGAATACGTGCCTCAATGGCCATAACAATAATGAAAAGTCAGTATAAAGGACAGGCTATATAGAATAAACTCCAAAAAGGAAAAGGAAAGAAAGAAGCAAAGGTGACAATCCACCCTTTGCTGCATCAGGCTGAAATCCATAAGGTATATTACAATAAGTGGCATTCAATCACTACCAAGAACAATTGTTATTTGTATTGCAGGATGAATTATTTAGATGAATAAAAACCAAAATTTCTCATACCTTGGAGACCAACTTCAAGAGCATATCCATGGTGGTAATATCTTCTATCTTCATTCTCTGCTCTAAGCCAGGGTATTGTACCTAGATGCCACAAAATTGTTGTTTCATTCAGAAATTTCACTACTAAAATTCATAAAAATTCAAAAATAATATCAAGTCAATATCCAAAGAAGGAAATAAGAATAACTGATTACATCAGTTGATACAATCTTTGATAAGTAACAATTTAATCACCGAAAGACAACTTAAAAATGGATAAGGCTTGCAAGAACGGAAACAAATATTATCAAGGGTCAAATTGAGGCTTAAATATGTGATACCATTTAATCAACCTATATGACATAATTGGCATATTTTATTTCAGTTTTGTTTTCTATCTTCCTCGAAATTCAAGAAGAATGATACCCTTCCCCAACTTGTCATTCTTAAGAAAGGTAGAAGTCTATCATTTATTGTTTTAGTTCTCAGAATATATGATCACTGAAGAGGTCTCAAAAAGCATCATGTACCTTATAAACTCTCTTGGTCCAACTAAGGGAACAAGGTAATATTAGATTTTTTATGTTTATTTTGTTTCTTGGTTTGTAGTATCGTGACAATTTATGAAGTGACATAGTTGTGAAAAATTAATTACATACACAATTAGCCTATGCATCATGTGAGAAAAATTATTGTACTTGGAACATAATGTGTATAAACACTTTTCTACCATGTAATAAGAATCTGTAAAGGTTGCTTAACGTTCATGGCTATATCATGTAACTTGTACATCATATGCAAAAATGATGTTCAACATGCCAAGACATCAAAGCAATTTCTGCCTATAGTAATTAAACAACAAAAATAACCAAATTTGCCACCCCAAAACAAACAATAAACCCTTATTACTGATTGTATCAGAATAACAAGACAACTTACGAAACAAGCCCTACCGAATGGGAAGAATGTATAAAGAATGGTCATGGAGTCGTTGAAGAATGGGTTGCCAAGAATTAGCATATGCTTATTAGTTGTGCACAAACTAATCAACGGATGATAAATGTGTGGAAAGGTATAGGGAAGGAAATTTTCTTAGCAATCTAGTGCATAGGAAATAATAAATTAACCTTATAGTTCTTGATGATCCGCTAGCATAGGAAAAGATACCACCATCACCCAACTATCAAAGATGAGAAACCTCTATCATAAAAATTAAAAAAAATTAAACAACTGCAATCCAATTCTTTCGAAGTGCAGCATAGCAACGAAAAAAACTGACGAAAGATAGCCCAAACAAAATAACAAGAAGAAATGAAGTTCACCACACATTGCAGTAAAGCATGTTTCAAAATATGGAAATTAACACAACAAAGAGACCAGAGGTCATTGATAAATTTTAAACTACTACTGAGAAAAGAAAATAAAAAACATAAACGTTTGTAAGATAATAATTATAATATGAAGCACCAGGGCATAGTACCCGATATAACTATATTTGCAACATACCAAAATCATCCACTTTCTACATTAATATCAAAATTGCAGTAAACCAAAATCATCAATAATCCAAATATTGACAACGAAGTAGGAACCCCTATCAATGATAACAATAAAAAAACTAATGATGTAAGCTAGTACCCTTTCACTTCAGCCAAAGCCACCTAAACAGACTTGTACTATACTATAAAGAGAAAATAATTTACACTAAATAATAAAGAATGAATTAAGCTAGTAGATACTTTCAGATGAAATGGCAACTGGAATAGAATGCGTTCAGTCACAATTAAAACAAATGGATCTTCAACTTATGAGCAATCTCTTTGTGACTTGGCAACTTTAATTTGACCATCTTGCCTTCACGGATAAAATCAAGATGTTCTGAGAAAGCAAAATAATATACTATCCCTACAAAAAAATATCAATGCCTAGAACAAAGATTGAGAGAATATAGATTAATGCTGAAAATGACAATTAGGAACACAAAGGTATATAAAAAATAACTAAGATCTAAATTAAGCACACATTCTAACGCAGGAAAAAAAAGGAATGGTAGCACCATTTTAAAATATGAAAAAAACCTTAATTAAAAATAAAATCATAATATCACAACACAACACTTCCTTCAAACATTGTTTAATTCTCAGATAAAGACTACGCTTAAGTAGGATTGTCCCATGATGCACAAGCTCTCTACAACATAAAAAATGATAGACTTAAGAATAGAGGCTAAGCAAAACGGCCAAAAAAATAGCATTAACAAGTTCCAAAATCTAAGTAGAGGAACTCCCTTTATGATTAAAAAAAAATCTACTTTCTCCACCCAAAATGTCTTGACCGCTCCCTTAGTCAAACTAATGACACAAAACCAACAAGTGTTAACCAACATAAATGCAACGAATGAGATTTTAGAGCACAAAGAAAACTAAAAAACAAAACAGAAACTCAAGGATGCATATCAGCCTCAAATCCACTTATCACCATAGTATTCATGCCCTTTCCAACTTGAAAAAGCATCCATGGAAAATCTTTCCTCGATTCAAATTCCTCCATATCATCGCAGATCAAATTAAAGCTTAGAATGAAGAATGACAAATTATAAATTAATGTTGAAAAATGATGAAACCTTCAACTTAGAAAAAATCATAAGCTGCATTTTGTTCATTTGCAATAGGAAAAAAAATAAATTAACCTTTATAGTTCCTGATGATTAGCTAGCATAGGAAAAGATACCATCATTGCCCTACTATCAAAGATTATAAACTCCTATAAAAAAATTAAAAAAATCAAACCACGATAATCCAATTCTTTCGAAGTACATCATAACGACAAAAAAATCGAAAGATGGCCAAACAAAACACAATTAATAAGAAGAAATGGAGTTGACCACATATTGCAGTAAAGCATGTTTTAAAATATGGCAAGTACCACAACCAAAAGGATCCGGGAACACTAATAAATTTTAAACTAGTACTAAGCAAAAAAAAAAAAATCAAAAACACAAATGTTTGTAAGATAATAACTACAATATGAAGCACTAGGGGATAGTACCCGATATAAGCATATTTGCAACACACCAAATCATTCACTTTCTCCATTAATGTCAAAATTGCAGTAAATCAAAATCATCAATAATCCAAATATTGACAACGAAACATGAAGAAACACCTGTCAAGGATAACAATAATAAAATCAATGATATAAGTTAGTGGTACCCATTCCTTCAGCCAAAGCCACCTAAATATACTTCCTTGTACGACAGCATAAAGAAGAAATAATTTACACCTTCAAAATAAAGAATAACATAAGCTACTAGATACTTTCAGATGAAATGATAACTGAAAGAGAATGCATTCATTGACAAATGTACCCGCAGCAAAAGATTAACTTATAAGAAATCTTTTGTGAAAAATCACTTCATAACTCCAACTCCACCATCTTGCCTTCATCGATAAAATCAAGGTGTTATAACAAATCAACCTAAGATACTAGCCCAAAAAAGAAAATTTCAATATCCAAAACAAAGAGTGACAAATTATAAACTAATGCTGAAAAAGGAAACTATGAACATAAAGGTACATAAAAAAATAACTATGATATAAATTAAGGACACACTCTAATGCAGAAAAAAATAGGAATGCTAACTCCAATTTCAAATATGAGAAAACACCTTAATTAAAAAAAATCATGGTATCACACTATATTTCCTCCAAACAATTTTTAAATATCAGATAAAGAGTACCCTTGAGCACGATTGCCCCATTTTTAAGTAGAAATATCTTTAGTACTTTTTTACATGATCTAATGGTGCAATATAGTAACTTATGGACAAGCATTGATTAGCCAGATATTCAAGTTTGAATGAATGAACTTATAGTTTCAGATAATCTTTTTTCAAAGCAATGATTTTCACTATTACCAATAATAGATGTTACTGCTTAGTCAATTATAAATAAGAAGTTGAAGAGGCCAAGGTTTGTCATATCAAATACCAATATTGAAATGTAATTGAGTACGCAATGTACCAAATCGGTGATGTATTGATTAAGTAAACCGAGAAGTCCCCACTCCATGTTGCCATTGTACCAAGCCAAACTGGATGGTTTAATTCAGAACGAGGCAATTCAATATGCCATACAGGGGCAATATTGGCAGTTCAAGATGGTTCGCCCCTCGTACCAAACTAAAAGGCTGAATTGCTCCGAGCTGGACTAGTTTGGTATAGTTTTGCTAAACCCAAAAGTGACATTTTGCAAAATGTCTACACCACTATATAAAGTTACATGTTCATAACATCAAGAAACAATTCAAATAAAGAAAACTTGCATCAACTTAAACAGCAAACTCTATTTAGAAGACCACCTAACAGGACTGATCTATGCTAAAACAAATGCCTTCATCTAGATGCGACATAGACACACCACAGAAAAAAATCAAGCCATATGTTTATAACATCAAGAAACAATTCAAACAAAAAAAACTTATATCAATTTAAATAGCAAACTCCTCTCAGAAGACTACCTAATAGGACTGGTCTATGATAAAACAAATGTATCCATCGAGACACAAATCAAACACACTACAGAAGAAAATCAAAACACATCATAGAAGAAAATCAAGCCACATGTTCATAATATCAAGACATAATTCAAACAAAAAAAACTTTAACTCAAATAGCAAACTCCTCTCAGAAGACTACCTAACATGACTGATCTATGATAAAACAAATTCATCCATCCAGACACAAATCAAACACAACATAGAAGAAAATCAAGCCACATGTTCATAACCTCAAAAAATAATTCAAACAAAAAAATACTTGCACCAACTTAAATAAGCAAACTCCTCTCAGAAGGCCACCTAACAAGACTGGTCTATTATAAAACAAATGTATCCATCCAGACACGAATCAAATATATCATAGAAGATAATCAAGCAATATTTATATCATCAAAAAACAATTCAAACAAAAAAAAATTGCATCAACTTAAATAAGCAAACTCCTTTTAGAAGAATGAATCCTTCAATAACTTTCTAAGGTAATCAACGAATAAATAAATACGAGAACCCTTATCAAAGAGAATCATAACACCATTTACCAGACCTTATCCGATGGTGAAACGGTTGTGCAATTACATAGGAATACATGGACTGTAGGTGACCCCATCATGATATGAGCAAATACAAATATTTTAAAAGTTGACAACTAAAAATTAGCTAGGGATTCTAAAAACACAATAACGATAAATGACATACAAAGTAATTAAATTTGTACAACCTCAAGGTTTTATAGAAGATAAAATTAAAAGAAAAAATACTTATGAAAATGATAGTAAAAAACTCAATAAGTTCCTACAAAAATGTATCGTGCATATTATGTATATTCCTATGCAAATTCTATAACAATAGCATAACCAATACAAAAATAATATCTTTTGAGAAGATATCACAAAAAAAGCCCCGAACTCAATATAAACCATGAAATCATAAAATGTGATCATAAAGAGAAGCTAAAGAAAAGAAGCCAAGGTATGTAATGGCAAAAAATGACTCAACATTAGTATCCACATTATTCACTAGATCTTTCACATCCTACAAAAATGATTTTGCATGAAAGTCGAATAAGGGCTAAAATAAGCTACAAATCTACAAAAGGATAAAAAGAAAGCTCATCAAAGAATAAGCAAATCCAGAAACTATCTAAATTGGCATCCTGCGGTATACCAAGCCCATTAACTATTGAAAAGCAACATCGAAAAACCAATATTAAAGAAATGATAGTAGGCATTCACCAAAAGCCACCTAAAAGTAAAACAACATAAATAGTAAAACCACTGGGTAGGGAAGAAAAAGTTAGTACAAATCCTTTCAACCATGAAAGATAAGCAACCCCTATCACAAAATAACATCTCACACAATCCTTCAAAGTGCCTTCAATGATCAAACCGATGCATAGAAAAACTTAACATCAGCATGATCAGGAACAGAAAGAGTGACCTACTCATTGATCTCATAGGAGAAATAGATGATCCAGAAATAAGAAAAGAATACATAGAAAAACTCAAGGAAGAATTGCAGCCTAGAACTAGGAAAGAAGTCCTAAGTCTACCCAAAATAATCAAAGAAAAAGAACAAGAAAAGAAACTTAGAGCAGATCCAATTTATCATCTCAAAAAGTTAGTACAAATCCTTTCAACCATGAAACATAAGCAACCCCTATCACAAAATAACATCTCACACAATCCTTTAAAGTGCCTTCAATGATCAAACCGATGTTATGTTAAAACAATGAAAGAACAACAAAGATAAAAGAAACATATTTCCAAATAAAAGACTAATAGTGCTTACAAAATAACAAGCAGTATAGCGATGAAAAGAATCGAAAGATAGCCCAAACGCAATAAAAAAATGGAGTTCACCACACATTGTAGGAAGGCATTATTCAAAATATGGCAAGTATTACAACCAAAACAACTAGAGGACACTGATAAATTTAAACTAGTACATAGAAAAGAAAATCAAGAACTTAAATATTTGTAAGATAATAATTACAATATAAAGCACCAAGGAATAGTACCCGATATAAGCACATCTGCAACATACCAAAATCATCCACTTTCTTCACTAATGTCAAAATTGCAGTAAACCAAAATCATCAACAATCCAAATATTGACAACGAAGTAGGAAGGAACACCTGTCAAAGATAGCAACAATGAAATCAATGATGTAATCTAGTGGTATCCATTCCCTTTAGCCAAAGAGAAAATAATTTACACCAATAAAATAAAGAATGACATAAGCTAGTTGATACTTTCAGATGAAATGGCAATTGAAACAAAATGCATTCAGTGATAGATGTATCAGTAAATGGTTCTTCAACTTATAAGAAACCTCTTTGTGAAAAATCACTTTGCAACTCCAATTCCACCATCTTACCTTCACCGATAAAATCAAGGTGTTCTGGCGAAGTATATAAAGATACTAACCCAAAAAGAAAAATTTTAGTGCTCAGAGCAAAGACTAACATATTTTAAGTTAATGCTGAAAAGGGCAATTAGGAACATAAAGGTACATAAAAACTAACTATGATATAATTAAGGACACCCTCTAACGCATGAAAAAAATAGCAACACTAACTCTAATTTAAAATATAAGAAAATCCTTTGATTAAAAAATCATAATATCACACTACATTTCTTCCAAATAATCTTCATTTTTAGATAAAGACCATCCTTGAGCAGGATTGTCCCATGATGCACAGACTTTAGAATAAAGGCTAGGCATAAGTACAAAAAAATAATAAAACTTAGTATTAACCAAAAAACAAAAGAGATACTCAATGTTACATATCAGCCATAAAAGAGATACTCAATGCTACATATTAGCCACAAATCATGAACTGCATTTTGTTCTTCTGCAACAGGACAAATAATAAATTAATTTTTATAGTTCCTGATGATTAGCTAGCATAAGAAAAGATACCATCATTACCCTACTATCAAAGATTAGAAACCCTTATAATAAAAATTTTAAAAAATCAAATCACTACAATCCAATTCTTTCAAATTGCAGCATAGTGATAAAAAGAACCGAATGATAGCCAAAACACAATAACACAAAGAAATAGAGTTCATTATCCATTACAGTAAAGCATGTTTTAAAATATGGCAAGCACCACAACCAAAAGAATCAGAGGACTGATAAATTTTAAACTAGTACTAAGCAAAAAAAAAAATGAAAAACATATATGTTTTTAAGATAGTAACTATAAAATGAAGCACTAGGTGATAATTCCCAATATAAGCACATTTGCAACATACCAAAATAAACCAAAATCATCAATAATCCAAATATTGACAACAAAACATGAAGGAATACTTGTCAATGATAACAATAATAAAATCAATGATATAAGCTAGTGATACCCGTTCCCTTCAGCCAAAAAACCTAAACATACTTTCTTGTACGACAACATAATGAGAAAATAATTTACACCTACAAAATAAATATGACATAAGCTAGTAGATACTTTCAGATGAAATAACAACTGAAATAGATTGCATTCAGTGATAGGTATACCAATAAATGGTTCTTTAACTTATGAGAAATCTTTTTGATAAAAATCACTTCGCAACTCCAATTCCACCATCTTATCTTCACCGATAAAATCAAGATGTTCTGGTAAAGCAAAAAAAAGATATTAGCCCAACAAGAAAAATATTAATGCCCAGAATGAAGACTAACAGATTATAAATTAGCACTAAAAAAGATAATCAGGAACATAAAGGTACAAAAAATATTACTATAATATAAATAAGGACACCCTGTAATGCAAAAAAAAGGAATGCTAGCTCTATTTTAAAATATTAGAAAACCTCTTAATAAAAAAAACATAATATCACACCACATTTCCTTCGAACAATCTTCAATTATCAAATAAAGACTACCGCTGAGCATGATTGTCCTATGATGCACAAGCTCTCTGCAACATCAAAAATAATAGACTTAAGAATAAAGGCTAAGAATAAGGGCAAAAAAAAACTTAATTTAACCAATTTTAGAATCAAAGTTGAGGAACCCCCTTTATGATTAAAAAAAATATGCTTTCGTCCATCCAAAATATCTTTATCTCCCCCTCGATCAAACTAATAACGCAAAACCATCAAGTGTTAACCAATATAAATGAAATGAATGAGATTTTAGAACATAGAAAGAACTAAAAATTAACCTTTATGGTTCCTAGTGATTAGCTAGCATAAGAAAAGATACCATCATAATCCCACTATCAAAGATTAGAAACCCTTATCAAAAAAATTAAAAAAAAAATTAAACCACTACAATTCAATTCTTGCGAAGTGCAACATAGCGACATAAAGAACGGAAAGATAGCTCAAATGCAATAACAAAAGAAATGGAGTTCACGGCACATTGCAATAAAGCATGTTTCAAAATATGGCAAGTATTGTACCAAAGGGACCAGGAGATACTAATAAATTTTAAATTACTACTGAGAAAAGAAAATTATAAACATAAACATTTATAAGATAATAATTATAATATGAAGCACCATGGGATAGTATCCGATATAAGCACATTTGCAGCATACCAAAATCCTAATATAAGCATATTTGTAACATACCAAAATCATCCACTTTCTCCACTAATATCAAAATTGCAACAATAATCCAAATATTAACAATCAAGTTGGAAGGAAAAACTATAAATGATAACAACAATAAAATCAATGATGTAAGCTGATGGTATCCATTCACTTCAGCCAAAGCCACCTAAACAGACTTCCTTGTATGACAGCATAAAGAGAAAATAATTTACACCTATAAAATAAAGAAAGACTTAAGCTAGTAGATACTTTCAGATAAAATGGCAACTGAAATAAAATGCATTTAGTGAAAGATATACCAATAAATGATTCTTCATCTTATAAGGAATTTTTTTTGTAAAAATCACTTCGCAACTTCAATTCCACCATCTTGCCTTCACTGATAAAATCAAGGTGTTCTAGCAAAGCGAACAAAGATAGTAGCCCAAAAATAAAATTTTCAATGCCCAGAAAGAAGATTGACCGATTATAAATCAATGCTAAAAATGATAATTAAGAACATAAAGGTACATAAAAAATAATTATGACATAAATTAAGGGCACCCTCTAATGCAGAAGAAAATAGGAATGCTAGCTTCATTTTAAAATAGGAGAAAACACCTTAAGTAAAATATAATCATAATATCACACTACATTTTCTTTAAATAATCTTCAATTATCAAATAAAGACTACCGTTGAGTAGGATTGTCGGATGATGCACAAGCTCTCTACAACATCAAAAATAACATAAATAAGAATAGAGCTAAGAATAAGAGGCTAAAAAAATAAAAACTTAGTATTAATCAATTCTAGAAACAAAGTTGAGGAACCCCCTTTATGATTAGAAAAAAAAACCTACTTTCGTCCATCCAAAATGTCTTGATCGCCCCCATGGTCAAACTAATGACACAAAACCACCAAGTGTTAACCAACATAAATGGAACGAATGAGATTTTAGAACATAAAGAAAACTAAATATAAAATAGAAACTCAATGTTGGATATCAACCACAAATCCACCCATCATCATGGTATCCATATCATTTTTGACATGAAAAGCCTCCATTGAAAATCTTTCCTCCATCACAATTCCTCCATGTCATCGCAGATCAAATCAAAGACTAGAAATCAAAGCTTAGAATAAAGATTATTAATTATAAATAAATATTAAAAAAGTGATGAACCTTCAACTTGGGCAAAATCATGAACTACATTTTGTTCACCAGCAACATGACATAATAAATTAACCTTTATAGTTCCTGATGATTAGCCAGCATAGGAAAAGATACCATCATCACCCCACTATCAAAGATTAGAAACCCCTATCAAAAAAATTAAAAAAAAATTAAACCACTATAATCTAAGTCTTTCGAAGTGCATCATAGCAACAAAAAGAACCAAAAGATAGCCCACACATAATAACAAGAAATGGAGTTCACCATACATTTAGTAAAACATATTTCAAAATATGGCAATTACTACAATCAAAGGGACCAAGGGAGGCTATAAGATAGGCCTCTTCAAAAGCAAAATATGGCAATTACTACAATCAAAGGCAATTACTCAAAGCGAACTGAGCCCAACATTACTATAAGATAGGCCTCTTCAAAAGCAGAGGCCAGCTGCACCAAAATTGCTGACCTGAAGAAGCATGTTTACAAAGTAGATGAAATAAATCACACCTCTCACAATTGAAACTGATGTTGCCAAGGACCAATCCAAGGTCATACACTTGTAAACATTGTGATTTGCACAAGGTATAAATTTGCACATTGCAAAGTACATAAAATATATATCTTAACATTATGCAGGCAACTGAAAAAAAAAATACACGTTGTTGAATAGAAATTTGTGCTACTACAATTTAGTAGGGTTGGCTATCAATATATTTTCCATCATTTAGTTATGGAAAAAGCTGCACAACTGAAGTCAAATCATTATGTACCAGAGTTCCAATCAGGTCAGTCCAGGTCTTCCCTCTATTTCTGAAGGTCTAAATTCAAGTGTCATATTAGAGAAGCTATTTTGAGGCTTTAGTTAATCAAGCAAATTTTATAATTTTCATCATTAAACTTCTAACAAGTTTTAAATTTTAATCAACCTTCAACTCTGCTTTGATTCAAATTTTACTTTTGTTGCAATCAATATTATATCAAAATCCAACTCATGCCAATAAGATGCCTAAAATCAAATTGTTATATCTTCCTTTATAATTTAGGAACCAAATGGGCAGATTCTGCTGATTTTGTAGCATTCAATATTCCTTTATACAAATCTGTCCTAGGTGTATCTATGTACCATACAATTTTCTCTTCCTATTGTTGTATACTTAATTTTTCCAAACTTTAACTGCCCTGTTATTGCACCTGAATCCAATCCTGCACCATCTTTAAGGGACTAAGAATTATGTTCTCAATCAACAAAAGAAAATTGCAAAAAGGTTTCATCAATGGTAGACTTATTTTTAAAATTCGAAATGAATCTTTCAAATGTCTTGCAATTTTTATCCATTAAAAGACTTGTATAAAATTTCATCATCTCTAGAATATTTACAACAAACATCTAGTCAACTACATCATGCTTAAAGTCCAATTCATAAATTTGTCCCAGCTTTCTATCCCTATGTTTGAAACTAAGCCATTCAGCAGCTACTGAAGGATGCAAAACATACAATCTCGTTAATGCTTCGCCTTGCTTGTTCAGCTTGGGTCAAAATCTTCTCGACATGGACCTAACCTGGCCACAAGATCAGGTCTAGACCCAGGGCTGCACCCATGGGACCAGCTTTCTGTGTTGGATTATAGCTTTGCTAGGTTAAATTCAGGTTGAAGTCTACTAAAACCACCTGCCACCTACATATGGCTCATGAATTGAGAAGCCTAGTTGGACAGGTATAGATAGCTCATTGTTTTCTCTAGTTCTAAACAACTTCATGTTAAACAGCCAGCTACATAGAGCTTAAATAATGGTCGACAATCCCATAGTAGACTCTAATATAACAAAGAAATTTCATAGTATGAACTACCCACAGTAAAAAAACAGATAGCAATGAGCAATGAGCAATGAGCAATGAGCAGAATGTAATTCCATGGTAGGGTTTTAATATATAAATCTAATCCAAGCTAGAATTATTATAAGAAAGTGATTTCTGCCTTCTAATGCAAAAAATCATGCAAGTTCTGGACCTTGGAGTGTATGCCAATGCTTGGTGCCCTGCTAAGAACCTCCACATGCATCTTTTCATCAGTGGGTCGTTCCTCAAACATAAACTGAAACTCATCTTCCCATCCTGGGTCTCTGTTTTTCTTAATATGCTGTATCAATTAAAGTGTGTCCCATGGATACATAATAAAACCACTGAATGAGTTTTGAAGCTTGATAGCTAACAGAAGGGAGCCAAATATTCTTAAATAAAAAGTGTAGATGATGGTACCTTAGTTTTCTTCTCCTCTCCTCTGAAAAGGATCCGCACATAAGGATTCGTGTGGTGTTTTCCCTCAAGATCTTGAGCTTCAAGAACGATGACCACAACAGGCCACACCACCCCTTCTTTGGATAGCCCCTCCTATGCAGCAAAAGTAGAACTTTTGTGTCAGTGACATGAAATCAGGGCCCATTGCAAAAGATCCTCAATTATCTTGCAGAGATTCCTCATGTAGAGTTATTCTCACCAAGTCAAAGCTCATGGGAGAAGGATTTCTGTGGTTGCTGTTCATGTGTACCACAGTCTTGAGGCAAAAGGCTTGAGCATTCATGTGATACTTTCTCAATTGATCTGAAGTTCCATTTTTGAACCCCATGCAAGCTAGCTAGTTTCATTAGAAATAGTCAAACTGATAAATGTCTTGGCATTTGTGAAGTCTAATTTTAATTGGTATGCAAAACTCACAATCTCGTTAATGCTTCGCCTTGCTTGTTCAGCCTGGGTCAAAATCTTCTTGACATGGACCTAACCTGGCCACAAGATCAGGTCTAGACCCAGGGCTGCACCCATGGGACCAGCTTTCTGTGTTGGATTATAGCTTTGCCAGGTTAAATTCAGGTTGAAGTCTACTAAAACCACCTGACCCCTACATATGGCTCATGAATTGAGGAGCCTATTGGACAGGTATAGATAGCTCGTTGTTTTCTCTAGTTCTAAACTACTTTATGTTAAACAGCCAGCTACATAGAGCTTAAATAATGGTCAACAATCCCATAGTAGTCTCTAATATAACAAAGAAATTTATAGTATGAACTACCCACCGTAAAAAAATAGATAGCAATGAGCAATGAGCATAATGCAATTTCACGGTAGAGTTTTAATATATAAAATCAAATCCAAGCTAGAATTATTATAAGAAAGTGATGTCTGCCTTCTAATGCAAAAATCATTCAAGTGCCTGTACCTTGGAGTGTATGCCAATGCTTGGTGCCTTGCTAAGAACCTCCACATGCATCTTATCATGAGTGGGTGGTTCCTCACACATAAACTGAAACTCATCTTCCCATCTTGGGTCACTGTGTTTCTTAATATGTGTATCAATTAAAGTGTGTCCCATGAATACATAATAAAACCACTGAATGAGTTTCTAAGCTTGATAGTTAACAGACCTGAGCCAAATATTCTTAAATAATAAGTGTAGATGATGGTACCTTAGTTTTCTTCTCTTCTCCTCTGAAAAGGATCCGCACACATAAGGATTCGTGTGGTGTTTTCCCTCAAGATCTTGAGCTTCATGAACAATGACCACAAGCAAGCCACCACCCCTTCTTTGAATAGCCCCTGCTATGCAGCAAAAGGATATATTGGCAAAAACTTTTTGAGTCAGTGACATGAAAACAGGGCCCATTGCAAATGATCCTTAATTGTCTTGCAGAGATTCCTCATGTAGAGTTATTCTCACCAAAGTCCCAGCTCATGGGAGAAGGATTGCTGTGGTTGTTGTTCTTGTGTACCACAGTCTTGAGGCAAAAGGTTGAGCATTCATGCAATACTTTCTCAATTGATCTGAAGTTCCATTTTTGAACCCCATGCAAGCTAGCTAGTTTCATTAGAAATAGTCAAACTGATAATTGTCTTGGCATTTGTGAAGTCTAATTTTAATTGGTAGGCATATCTCATTAGATTTGGTGAAACGAAAAGGGCATCACCATGAGAACAAAGGAGAAACAAACCATTTCTTGAAGTATTATGGGGAATTTGCACATATAAATTGACAGCAATGTCCAGCATAAGTATGCTAAGACACATGAAGCCTATCATCTAAATCACTCTGCTTCATTTTACAACCAATGCTTTCTCCTGGATGAATAGTAATTTGGTTCAACATTGAAAATAATCACAACATTACAAGGAACCAATAATATATCAAACTGACATGTTGAAGATATAACATGAATAAGTTTGGATAATACCCACTGAAAAGCACCTTCTTCTTCAGTTCCATCAATAACAGAATGGATCACAAATACATGTGTTTTCGCAATATCAAACCTATGAGAAAAAGAATTTTCTAATTTATCACAAGAGAAAACAACCTCATCTTTAAAAATGGGTTTAGTTATTACAACAATAAATAGTAGACTCAAAACCACCGGAGTGTAATTTGTATCTTTAGGATTTCAGACTAGAAATGGTGGCCCCGAAAACTATAACAAAAAAAAGACCAGAGTGAATAATTTTTGAAGACCTCACACTGCCGTAGAATTCCTGAAAATACAATTAAGGACTAAAAAAAACCCAATGTTTCAAGGAAGAAAGACTAATATTAAATTTTCCACGAAACAACAATTTTAAAGAAGCCACGAAACCTGATAAACTGAAAGATTTCAGGCCAAACGAAGATTCCAGTCAAGAAATCTGACATCAAATTTCCCTTGAAACCAACAAGAAAATGCCATGTTAAAGCAGAAAGACAAGAAATAAAGATTATAAAAAAAAAAAAAATAAAAAAAAATTAGCGTTTGTGAGTATTCGTCGCATGGAAGGAGAGCAAGAATCCTTTGTACACCCAAAAGCTGGTAAAAAAACGTTGTCCAAACTTCTAAGAAGATGCCATGATAAAAAAAGAAAAGAAAAAAGAGAAACGAAGATTTCAGTCAAGAAATCTGGCATTAAATTTCCTATAAAACAAACAAGAAAATGTGATGTTAAAGAAGAAAGATAAGAAACAAGGATTATAAAAATAATAATAATAACCAGTCCTTGCGAGTGTTCTTCGCATGGAAAGAGAGCAAGAATTCTTCATACACCCAAAAGCTCGTAAAAAAAACGTTATCCAAACTTCTAAGAAAATGCCATGAATAAAAAAAAAGAAAGAAAAAAAGAAACGAAGATTCCAGTCAAGAAATTGGCGTTAAATTTCCCTTGAAACGAGCAAAACAATACGACTGTTCTTCGCATGGGAAGAGAGCAAGAATTCTTCGTACACCCAAAAGCTCGTTAAAAAACGTTGTCCAAACTTCCATGAATTAAAAACGCAAAAGAGAAAGAGAAACGAAGATTCCAATCAAGAAATCTGGCGTTAAATTTCCCTTAAAATGAGCAAGAAAATACGATGTTAAAGAAGAAAGACAAAAAACAAAGATTATAAAAAAAAAAAAAATCAGCGATTGCAAGTGTTCTTCGCATGAGAAGAGAGCAAGAATCTTCGTACACCCAAAAGTTTGTAAAAAAACTTCTAAGAGGATGCCTTGAATAAAAAAAAAAAAAAAGAAAAAAAATCAGGGAAGAAAAGAACCTCGTTTTGGACAGAGAAGGAGAACGGAAGAGGAGGAGGGACGAGGGAAGGAGAAGGGAATGGGTGGAGTGAGGGAGACTGGTGTGCAGAAAAAAATAAAAAAAAGAGGGAGGGGGGCTGTGTTTCGAGTAATTTTTGTCTGAAAGTGCTTTTATATCCAGTGTTAACTGGTTATTAGACCAACCCCCAATCTTTTTTCAGCTTTCCATGCCCCCTAGAGACCGCCCCTCTCGGCTCTCCGAGGCGGTCGCCGCTCCCTTACCCGCGGTGCAATCACCGTATCCCGCTTCCTTTGCCCGCCTCGATCAGCCCCTACCCGGATGCCCTTCCTCTGACGACCCTTTCCTCTCAGTCTTTGTGGTCTTTCCATGCAAACCTCACCGCAGTAGGATCACCCCATTGGCTCCCTCAGTCCAGTCCTCCTCCGTGCTCTTTAGACTCCTTTAAAATATTTTTTCTTTGATGAAAAGTTGGGAAGGGAGAGAAAATCTCGAGGGGTTGCAGATATGGTGTCAGAATGGGAGGAACTGGGGCAGATCTCGGGAAGGGCTCCCTCCTAAGAATCGTTGTAGCTAGCTCGTACTAGTAATAGTAGAAAGAAAGAAAGAGAGAGAGAGAGAGGTGGATAGAACGGCAAAGCAGTTTCAAAGAAACCCTAATCCGCAGCGGAGAAACTCTAACCGGCCATTGGTTGCAATGGGTGTGATGGGAGAGGACCAAAGGAGTGACGTGTAAGAAGGTGCGGAGTACTTTGCCGAAGGATTGGACTAATGGGAGGGTGACAGCTTCATAGCAGGCTTTGTTCCGCTGATGGGAGAGGGAGAGAGAGAGAGAGAAAGGGGCTTGGAGAGAGGAAAGGTGATGAAGTAAATTTATAAGTTCAGTCCATCCTGTTGAGACCGAAGTCCCTCCGTGTGTGTGTGTGTGAGAGAGAGAGAGAGAAAAGAGAGGGGAAGCTTGCAGGATCTCCTGGAACAGAAAAGCCTACTGGCTTTCCTCGCTATCCACTGAGGGATATTTCTTTCTTTCTCGCATTCCTTCTGAACTAGTCTTTGTCCGGAGCACTTGGATGAACTTAGATTCTTTTCGCCAACCTCACCCCGCCATTTGGAAATAAGATAATATTTTTTTTATTTACTTTGAGCTCGTGTACCTTTTTATAATTAACTATCCTTAAATTATTTATTGTTTATAAAGAAATTAAGATGTTGCCAATGTAGCTGGGCAATGTGTAGACTGATTGGATTAGCCAGCATCGAAGTGCATGCGTTTGAATGCTGAAGTAATTTTTGAGCCACCGTAACTATCATGTACCTATATGCAGAATTTATTATATAAATTTTTATCATAATTTTTATCAAATAAATTTGTTATTGTAATTCATAATGAATATGATGATCACTTCTTGTATAATTCATGTTCAGTGTACTGGAAAAAAAAAAACCCTTCAAATTAAGCATTTGAGTTTGAGAGGAAACACACGTGCAAGGACATTATCATTTAACATTAATGCAGCTATATCTTTTCAACTTTGGGATTGCTCCTCTTTTAATAGTGGAACATGCAAATAAATGTTGACCTAAATTTAATTAATTAGAATATCTTCTCATATTAAAAATATCTCTAACTAATAACTTCATATCTCTATGTGAATTTAATTAATTAGAAACTTTACTTTAAATTTTTAAAAATCACATTAATATCTTTTGCTTAAGTAATGATGTTTAATTCTAGATATAAAATAACAAATCCCTTCTTCAATTGATCAAACAATAAATTATAAGAATTAAGGAATAATAAATCATCGGTCTCATTGTATTTCAATTAATCAAACAATAAATTATAAGTATTAATCATAAGAATTAAATACTTAATCATGAAAATATTAAAAATAAAATAACTAATAAAATAAATTATGTACATCAATGCTCTAGTTCATAATAAAAGCAATGTTTTGCATTGAAACTAATTAATGAAACGCCTTTATTTTTTAAATCTAATAGCCTCTAAGTCTTTCCTTATCTCTCTAGAATGCAAACCGCTGCTTTTTTTTAGTTGGAAAGTCTGAATGGATGGCTACAATGTACCGCCTACGGATGGATAATGATAGAATTTTTTCTAATTGAAATACAGGGTTGCTATATTGAATACGATGAAATTTTGCTGAAAATCCTCTTCAAGTATATATATTTTTTTGGCCGTTGGATGAGTATTGGATGGCTGAGTTGGGCCCAAAGGAAACCGTCCAAATGTAAATACGGGCCAGCTTGTTAATGCGTTTAATACGGGCCGTGGATGATCGGCTTCTTCATCGCGTGGAGTCCCTTGGATAACGGTATATGTTACCGCCAAATCACCTTTAATGAGTGTTCAATGGGTAGAAATTCTTGCGGGCCTTTAAGAAAACGGCGAGGCTTCTTCCTTCGCTTGGGAACCTGCAAAGAAAGCCTCGGACGGGGACCCTCCGACGCCCAAGTTAGTAATCTGGGGAACAGGAATGGATAACGTTGTGATGATGCAACTAAATGTGTCGCAATATTGCGACGCAATTGAATGCATCGCAATATTTAATAATAATATTTTAGAAATATTAGCGATGCAATTTCAGTCGCTAATGCGTCGCTAATTAAAATTTTTTTAAAAATAAATTAATTAATTAGCGACTCAATTGCAACGAGATTTTCCATCGTAAATATTTTTAAAAAATTAATTTTAAAATTAGCGACGCATTTAGGATGTGTCGCAATATTGCGACGCATTTAGTGGCGTCGCAATATATTGCGACGTATTTTTGCATCGTAGAGAGTCATTGTTAAGCGACGCAATTGCGATAAATTGAGATTGCGACGATCATCGTAGCGATGCAATAACATTGCGATACATTTTTGCGTCGCAGAGAGTCGTTGTTAAACGACGGAATTGCGATAAATTGAGATGTGATGATCATCGTAGCGACACCGTTATTGCGTCGCAATAGCATTTGGGCGTCGCTATATTTTAATTTTCTTGTAGTGGAATAATCCTCCTCCATAACCCAAATCTTTCAATCCACCCTCCGTCTTTATCCGTTCTCTATCCGTCAGCCATCCAATCCCGCCTCCACCAATTAGCCATCCTTCTATTTATCACTTTCCATCATCTCGAAGTAGAAGATGTTATGTAGATTATTTTTAATTTTTTTATTATGTATTCCTTTCATTTTGAAATAAAAAATTTTATTTCTTTCATGCTTATTCATGATATTCTATTGTTCCATTTGAAGATGATAGCTTAGGCTCCGGAACAATTCATGATCGAAGGATACGAGTTGTACTTTAGAGGTAAGATCTCTGTCAGTGAAGGTAGTAAACTTGGATCTGATCTATTCTTAGAATGGACGGGCCATGATCTTTGGGTATAGACCATACTCTTATTAAAGATAAAAAATATCCAGGTTCTCTTCACGAGAAAAGAATAATAAGAAACAAATAAGATTTTTAAGATTTTTATTTTTATTTTGCATTTGATAATTAGTAGTTAAAGCAATATATTCATTATTTTTATTGCTAATTGATGTGAATCAAAACTACTTAAGTTCTCTATGGGTTTGACCATTTTTCCTTCTACTCTACTTAGCAAGAGAAATTAAGGTAATTAAATCGGTGCACTGCGACATGCATTAGATTTTTGGCGCCGTTGCTAAGGACCTAAGTGGTTGTTTAAAAAAAAAAAATTATATATATATAATATTTGTTTTATCTATTTTTAATGCTTTTTAATTTCCTTAGATTGACTTAGGTATTTTTTTTTGCAAAATCCAAAATTTTTTCACCGACATCTCATAACTTATTAGAAAATTAGAGACTTAATCATAAAAATCTAGAAAAAAATAAATTTAGTTCTAATTGTTTGCTAATTTTAGAGCTTGGACATATGCTTTACTGCATATCATTTTCATAAAATACTTAAAGGCACAAACTGTTAATCAAAATAAGGTGGATAGTTGATTACCCTTCTTTAGCCTATAAATCATATCCTTCATTTTTCATTGACACAAGCTTCTAAATTTAAAATTAATTAGACGTCAGTCCTGGAAATTTTGAGCTCAATAGGACAAAGAGGCCCTAGAGTTGGACCGAGTTCGGATTGGTTGATTGCTTCAGTGTCTAAAGTAAGTGGTTCAGAAACAAGAGCCCGAAGGAAGGTGGTTACTTAATTGGTTCATTAGCTTACTTGGTTAATCTAATTGGTATCAAAGGCAAGCAACGGAAGGACCCCACCAACCTTACACTTACCTGGCCAAGCCAATTAGTCAGTCTTGGGTTTGGAGTGCTCAAAGACAACTTTGAAACAATTAGAAGCTGTCTAGATCTAGGTTAACCCTAGGATAGAGAGTCTAATTTCTGTTAACTCATTGCAAAATAACAATTAAACCCTAACTAAATTCTTCTTTAGTACTCTTTAGCTTTGGGACTCTCTTGGGACACTTCTCTATAGAACCCCTTTCCTTTTCTTTTCTTTTATCAATTTAAAATCATAAAAAAAGAGAGAAGGACTTGAATTATTGTTTGCTTTGGAGTATATCAAGAAGGGTTCCAACGATGCTCTCACATATGTTTTTCTCAATATGCATCACATCTAAGACATGACAGCATGAAGAAACTCCCAATATTCAAGATAAAAAAATATTGTCCTTTTTTTCCATGCAACTTCAGGCTTTGCCTCTGAAAATTTGTCCTTTTTTGAATTCTCAATATGCACTGTATTTCGCTCGGGGAAGACCCGACGAGGACGGTCCGAGTGGGGGGACTCCTCTCGGACGAGGCGAGAGGTCGATTACTCGCCTTCCTTCGTGCCAACTCAGATGTTTTTTCTTGGTCAGTGACGGACATACCCGGTGTACCAGCAAAGGTAATTACCCACCAGCTCAACATCAACCCGCAATACCGATCGATCAGGCAGAAGAAGAGGAGCTTTGCTCCTGAGCGGCAAAGGGCTATTGACGAGGAGGTCGGCAAGCTGATCGCTGCTGGTCACATCCGAGAGATCCGCTATCCGGACTGGCTGGCGAACGTAGTGATGGTTCGCAAGGCCAATGGGAGCTGAAGGATGTGCGTGGACTTCACCGACCTGAACAAGGCATGCCCTAAAGACAGCTTCCCTCTACTGAGGATCGACCAGCTGGTGGATGCTACGTCTGGCCACGAAACCCTGAGCTTCATGGATGCTTTCTTGAGGTACAATCAAATTAAGATGCACCCGGCAGACGAAGAAGCTACTTCCTTTGTGACAGAGAAAGGAGTCTATTGTTACAAGGTGATGCCCTTCAAGTTGAAGAATGCCGGAGCCACATAGCAAAGGCTAATGAATAGAGTCTTCGAGGGACAGATCGGATGCAACATGGAGGTATACATGGATGACATGTTAACCAAAGGCGTCCGTGCCGAAGACCATGTCAAAGACTTGGCGAAAACCTTCAACAACCTCTATCGCTACCAGATGAGACTCAATCCCTGCAAGTGCGCCTTCGGCGTCGCAGCTGGTAAATTTCTAGGCTTCTTGGTGACCCAGCGAGGGATTGAGACAAACCCAAACAAGATCCGTGCCATCCTGGACATGAGGCCTCTGGCTAGAAAAAAAGAGGTGCAGCGTCTAACCAGGAGAGTGGCGGCCTTAAGCTGTTTTCTATCGAGGTCGGCCGAGCGATGTTTGCCTTTCTTCAGGGCGCTACGGAAGGTGAACGACTTTGAGTGGACGGAGGAGTGTCAAAAAGCCTTTGAGGGGTTGAAAGAGTTCTTGTCGACCCCGCCACTACTATCAAATCCCACGAAAGGAGAAGACCTCTTTGTATATCTTGTCGCCTCCGATGAGGCGGTTAGCTCGGTCCTTGTCTGAGTGGATCTTGATGGAACACAGAGATCGATTTACTACACCAGCAAAGTACTTCATGATGTGGAAACCAGGTACACCCATATCGAAAAGATTATCTTCGCACTAATAGTCTCCGTTCAGCGTCTCAGGCCATACTTCCAAGCCCATCCGATCGTGGTGCTCTTGGACCAACCATTAAAGGCAATTCTGTCCCATCCTAACACCTCCGATCGGCTAGCCAAATGGGCGCTCAAGCTGGCAAAATTTGACCTGACATTCCAACCTAGATCGACCATGAAGTCACAAGTCTTGGCAGACTTCCTGGTTGAATGCACGTGGGTCGAGGAGCGATCGGAAAGCTTTGATGAACCGCCCTCTACCCCCAAGGTGGTGGCAGAGGAGTGGATCCTCCACGTGGATGGTGCATCAAACTCCCAAGGGAGCGAAGCGGGCCTCCTGCTGGCAAGTCCTAAGGGAACGGTAGTGGAGTATGCCCTTCATTTTCTTTTCCTAGCCACTAACAACTAGGCCAAGTACGAAGCCCTGCTGGCTAGGATGAGACTCGCCAGCGAGCTCAAGGTGAAAAACCCCAGAGCTTTCACGGACTCTCAACTCATCTCCGGGCAGGTTGCTGGAGAGTTTGAGGCCAGGGACACCACCATGTCCCGCTATTTGGGTAAGGTCCGAGCGGAAGAAGAGAAGCTTTGCTCCTGAGCGGCAAAGGGCTATTGACGAGGAGGTCGGCAAGCCGATCATCGCTAGTCACATCCGAGAGACCCGCTATTCGGACTGGCTGGTGAACATAGTGATGGTCCGCAAGGCCAATGGGAGCTGAAGGATGTGCGTGGACTTTACCGACCTGAACAAGGCATGCCCTAAAGATAGATTCCCTCTACTGAGGATCGACCAGCTGGTGGATGCTACGTTCGGCCATGAAACCCTGAGCTTTATGGATGCTTTCTTGGGGTACAATCAAATCAAGATGCACCCGACGGACGAAGAAGCTACTTCCTTTGTGACAGAGAAAGGCATCTATTGTTACAAGGTGATGCCCTTCAGGTTGAAGAATGCTGGAGCCACATATAAAAGGCTAATGAATAGAGTCTTCAAGGGACAGATCAGATGCAACATGGAGGTATACGTGGATGACATGTTAACAAAGAGCGTCCGTGCTGAAGACCATGTCAAAGACTTGGTGGAAACCTTCAACAACCTCCGCCGCTACTAGAAGAGACTCAATCCCCGCAAGTGCGCCTTCGACGTCGCAGCTGGTAAATTTCTGGGCTTCTTGGTGACCCAGTAAGGGATTGAGGCAAACCCAAACAAGATCTGCACCATCCTAGACATGAGGCCTTCGGCCAATAAAAAAGAGGTGCAGCGTCTAACCAAAAGAGTGGCGGCCTTAAGCCATTTTCTATCAAGGTCGGCTGAGCGATGTTTGCCTTTCTTCAGGGCACTACAGAAGGTGAACGGCTTTGAGTGGACGGAGGAGTGTCAAAAAGCCTTTGAGGGGTTGAAGGAGTTCTTGTCGACCCCGCCACTACTATCAAAGCCCACAAAGGAGAAGACCTCTTTGTATATCTTGCCACCTCCGATAAGGCAGATAGCTTGGTCCTTGTCCGAGTGGATCCTGACGAAACACAGAGACCGATTTACTACACCAGCAAAGTACTTCATGATGCAGAGACCAGGTACACCCATACCAAAAAGATTATCTTCGCACTAATAGTCTTCGCTCAGCGTCTCAGGCCATACTTCCAAGCCCATCCAATCATGGTGCTCTCAGACCAACCGTTAAAGGCAATTTTGTCCCATCCTAACACCTTCGGTCGGCTAGCCAAATGGGCGCTCAAGCTGGCAAAATTCAACCTAGCGTTCCAACCTAGATCGGCCATGAAGTCACAAGTCTTGGCAGACTTCCTGGTCGAGTGCATTTGGCCCGAGGAGCGGTCCAAAAGCTTTGACAAACCGCCCTATACCCCTAAGGTGGTGGCAGAGGAGTGGATCCTCCACGTGGACGGTACATCAAACTCCCAAGAGAGCGGAGCGGGAACGGTAGTGGAGTATATGCCCTTCATTTTCTTTCCCCTGCCACTAACAACTAGGCCGAGTATGAAGCCATGCTGGCTGGGATGAGACTCACCCATGAGCTCAAGGTGAAAAACTCAGAGCTTTCACGGACTCTCAACTCATCTTCGGGTAGGTTGCTGGAGAGTTCGAGGCCAGGGACACCACCATGTCCCGCTATTTGGGTAAGGTCCGAGCGGAAGCCTTGCACTTCGCCTGCTTCAATGTCAGTTACATTCCAAGGGGCAAGAATGCTAGGGCTGATGTGCTCTCCCGCCTGGCGACATCAACCGACGGAGCCCTGGGGCAAACATATGTGGAGCATCTGGAGGTCCCAAGCATTGAGGCTGTGAAGTCCTACCAGTCGACTCAAGGCCCGCATGGACTGAAGTTTACATCCAGTATCTCACCAACGGCATCCTTCAAATGACCCTATGGAGGCCAAACTGCTCAGGCAGCGAGCCCCCAGATTCCTAGTGTCGGATGGACAGCTATATCGCAGATCCTTCTCCCACCCACTCTTGAAGTGTGTTGGCCTTGCAGACGCTGACTACATACTCCGAGAGATCCATGAAGGCATATGTGGGAACCATCTGGGGGGCAGGGCACTAGTACACAAGACTTTGCATCAAGGGTACTATTGGCCTACCATGAATGGGGATGTAGCCGAGCTAGTCCAAAAGTGCGACAGCTGCCAGCGACACGCCAATGTCCAGCAGCAACCAACCTCCCAGCTGAGCCCCTTGTTGGTCCCATGGCCTTTCGCCCAGTGGGGAATAGACATCTTGGGGCCATTCCCCACAGCCTTTGGCCAGCGAAGGTTCTTACTTGTCGCCATCGATCACATCACCAAGTGGGTCAAGGCCGAAGTACTAGCGAAGATCATCGAGAGCAAGGTAAGGTCTTTCTTCTGGAGGTCTATTATCTGTCGGTTCGGGATACCCCATACCCTCATCACCGATAATGGCCGACAGTTCGACAACACCCCCTTCAGAGAGTTCTGCACCGAGTTGGGCATCCGACAATGGTTCACCTCAGTAGCCCATCCACAGACAAATGGAGCAGCCGAGGTAACCAATTGCACCATCCTTCAAGGGCTTAGAGCACGGCTTGATGATTTCAAAGGAAGATGGGCAGACGAGCTCCCCAGCGTGCTATGGGCCTACTACACAATACCTCGGATTCCCATGGAAGAGACCCCCTTTTGTCTAGTGTTCGGGTCCGAGGCCGTCATCCCTGTAGAGATCGACGTGCCAAGCCTTCGGGTGGAGTCATTCAGTGAGGAGGACAACTGGGCCGATTGAGATCCAACCTCAATCTCGTCGAGGAGGCACGAGATCGGGCACGACTTAAGATGGCAGCCTACCGCCAAAAGGCCGCCAGGTACTACAACACCTGTGTCCGTGCCAGGACGTTCCTCCTAAGGATCTGATCCTCAGGAGAGCCGAAGTTTCAAAACCCGCCGAAGGGGGCAAGTTGTCTCTTAATTGGGAGGGACCCTACTGGGTCAAAGGAGCGTACTGAATCGAAGGACTCGCGGGACTCCATTCCCTCGAACCTGGAACTCGGACAACCTCTGCTGATACTACCAATGATGTATGCAACAAACTGTTTAGGTTTGGATGCCTCACCTTTTTATCTCATTAAAATAAAGACTACCTTGAATATTTCATCTTCTCTCAATTAACAAAGATGTCCGAATGTACCAACTCAAAGCCCAACTCCGGTCGGCACTTGAAGACCGAGTCCAACAGGGTCGGCCTCAGCTGATCCCAAGCATCGGCACTCGAAGACTGAGTCCAGCAGGGTCAGCCTTAGCCGACCCCAAGCATCGGCACTCCAAGCCCGACTCTGCTCGGCACTCGAAGACCGAGTCCAGCGGGGTCGGCCTCAGCTGACCCCAAGAGTCGCACTCCAAGCCCGACCCCGATCGGCACTCGAAGACCAAGTCTAGCAGGGTCGGCCTCAGCCAACACCAAGCGTCGGCACTCCAAGCCCGACTCCGATTGGCACTCGAAGACCGAGTCTAGCAGGGTCAGCCTAAGCCGACCCCAAGCGTCGGCACTCCAAGCCCGACTCCGGTCGGCACTCGAAGACCGAGTCCAGCAGGGTCTGCCTCAGCCGACCCCAAGCATCGGCACTCCAAGCCCGACCCCGGTCGGCACTCGAAGACCGAGTCCAGCAGGGCTGACCCCAAGCGTTGGCACTCCAAGCCCGACTCCAGTCGGGACTCGAAGACCGAGTCCAGCAGGGTCGGCCTCAGCCAACCCCAAGCGTTGGCACTCCAAGCCCGACTCCGGTCGGCACTCGAAGACCGAGTCTAGTAGGATCGGCCTCAGTTGACCCCAAGCGTCGGCACTCCAAGCCTGACCCCGGTCGGCACTCGAAGATCGAGTCCAGCAGGGTCAGCCTCAGCCGACCATGAGCGTCGGCACTCCAACCCAACCCCGTCGGCACTCGAAGACCGAGTCCAACAAGGTCAGCCTCAGCCGACCCCAAGCGTCGAGGCCGACCCCAAGCGTCGGTACTCCAAGCTCGACTCGGTCGGCACTTGAAGACTGAGTCCGGCTTGGTCCCCCATGGTCAGCTCCGAGCATCAGCACTTGGGGTCCGACCCTAGCGGCCAACGGGCGACAAACATAAAGTGTCAGCATGTAGAGCATAGTTGTCACTCGGCGCTCGCTCAACCATGCCGGTAAGGCAAGTCCGACAATGCGAGGTACGAAAAATATATGGAATAAAATATGCAAGCGTTCAGAAAAAAAAACCAAAGATTCAAATGGAAGATCCATTTCATTACTCAAAAAGGTCTTACAAACGCCAAGGTAAATCAGACTTCAATACAAAAAGAAAAGTTATAGGAGGGTAGGCCCAGCCTTGGCCAACACTGACTCACAATCGGCCGGTTCCCGCTCGGCCGGCATCAACCCATCGCCGATCGGACCCGCCAATGCACCGAACTCCTCGGCCACATCGTCTGGTTCAACATTATCGATTCCAGTGAGGCTGTAGATGTGGTCGACCTTCTCCTTCCCATCATGGAAGCCCAAGATATAGGAGCCGATGGTGGCAACGGCCAACTCATCTCCAAAGGCAGCGGACCTCCGAAAGTCTTCCACTGCTCTGATAATCACTTCCTTGGCGGTGGCGGCCCTCTCTTTGGTAGCTTCAACCTTCTTCTTAGCTGTCGTGGCCCTCTCTTCGGCAACTTCAGCCCTTTTCTTGGCTGTCACGGCCGCGGCTTCGCTCTCAACCACCCAAGCCCCCATCAGTTGGGCAGACTCCTCGGCACCAGTGGCCGCAGCTCTGCTGACTGCACCTTGAGGCAGAGGAAGTCGATCCATAAATCCTGGGCATGAATGGTCACCCTGGCGGCTTCTAGCATATCGCCGGTGGCTCGTGCACTCTCTTGCTCTGCTACCGTCTGGCATCGGAGCTCCTCTACCTCTGCAGCCCTCTCTTCCTGCTTGGCCAGGGCTGCCTCCAGCAGATGCTTGATCTCCTCCAGTTCAGCTCGGCCAGCATGAGCCGCCTCCAATGCCACCTCAGCCACCTTGGCGCGGGTCTTCGCCTTGCCAAGCTCTGACTAGGTCTGGCAGAGATGGGTGTCACTATGGTGAAGGACCTCCCTTATGATGGCGAGCGAGTTAGTCGCCTGCATAGAAGATCCCTGTCAGGAGGGCTCAAAGTGTGAACCCAAGGAATAAGGGAGTGCGAACTTACCCACAGCTGGGCCATGAAGGCCTCTTAGAAGAAGGACGTGGCCCCCTGACGATGGAGTTCCCCCTGGAACTCAAGAAGGCAGAGTTGTGCCATCAACCTCTCCGCCCTCTGACCCTGGTTCATAAGAGAAGGCTGGGAGGGGATTGCCTCGATTCCGCCGCCCCCGCCCAAACCTGTGCCGAGGTCGCGATCACTGCGTCCAAGGCTAGGGGTGCCTCCTCTGTTGGTGGCCCTCGAGCCCTGGCCGCCCATCCTCTCGCTCGCCCGCCGATGGGCCTACCCCTGAGGAC
Organism: Calamus simplicifolius; assembly: GCA_900491605.1. Taxonomy (NCBI): domain Eukaryota; kingdom Viridiplantae; phylum Streptophyta; class Magnoliopsida; order Arecales; family Arecaceae; genus Calamus; species Calamus simplicifolius. The sequence continues at coordinate 163,125 of UESW01002534.1, read as the reverse complement.
GGCCCAACCCCCGGGCCGACCTGCTCCATGCTCGGGGGGTTGATCCTGAGGCTGGGAGGTCGGGAAGAGCCGGCTGCATGGGTCGAGCTGGAGGTCAGGTCGGAACCGAGACCAAGGCTGCTGCCTCAGCCCTCGGCTTCGCTTGCAGCCCTCCTCACTACGTCGTCTTGCGGCCTCATGTTTGCACGTTCATCAGGACGGTCAGTCCCGTGCACCAAAAAAAAGGGGAGAGACTCGATCTTCACCACCGCTGGGGAAGGCACTTGCTAGTCGGAGATTCTCCTCTGATAGTAGGTCCTTGAAGCTAGGGATCTCAGTCGACAACAATTGGTGGAAGGCCTCGTCATCCCTCGGCACCACGGAGTTGTTCTTGTTTGGGCTGTCGTTCGGATCCCCCAACTCGGCCTCGCTCCCTCGAGGTCGTCAAGAAGAAGCGGGTCTTCCACCTCTTGATAGAGGAAGGAAGACCCAGTCGAAGAGCTCGGGTGGGACGAGGGTGGAACATCCACAAGCCCGCCTGGCGGCGAAGGAGGTAGAGTGCTCAGAAGAGGGTGACTCTGGGTTCTAAGCCCTGAAGGCGATACAGAACGAGGAAGGAGTAGATCATGCGGATGGAGTTTGGAACTAGCTGAGATGGCATCAGCTGGAACCTATCCAACAGGCTGACTATAAACGGGTGATGTGGTAGGCGAAGGCCAGCCCTAAGAAACGCCTCATACAGAGCAACCCTCCCTGGTCGGGAAGAGATTACCCTATCATCGGGCGTTGGGAGGAACAACCTAAGGTTGGACAGGATGCCATACAAGACCCTAAGTTTGGCCAGTAATTTCCCGGTGATGGTGGAGATGGATCCCTTGGGGGTCTCTTTCCTAAACTTGGGAGGAGAACCAGCGGCAACCGGGTGGTCCCTAGTGGGGGCCCCTTCGATGGTCTGCCGCTGTGACAAGGGGAATCCGGTCCATGGTGGAGCCAGAGCTAGAAGAAAGGGAGAAAGCAGAGGGAGTCGAGGAAGGTCGTAGCTGTGAGGATGCAACACCGACCGAA